>SNQJ01S0037137.1:0-36151 GCA_010110895.2 Picea sitchensis | reverse complement strand
ATACGACCAATAGTTCCATCTTTCAATGGTCCATCTGATCCTTGGAAAAAGTTGTCAAATTGCTCTTTGATAGATGGTACCTTGATGACTTCTCTCAAAGGGATGGTTACAAACATCTTGGATAATGCCCCTTCAAGGTCAAAGTTCAGTTTAACCCTTTCAGTATTGGAGTTTTTAGGGAAGATTACATCCACAGGTGGGTTTTTTGTTTGGTCAGTGGAAGGTTGGTCCAACTTCTTTCTTCTATACACCTGTAACTCTTGTTTCTTTAGCTTTTCCTTTGATTCATGGTGTAGTTTGTTTATTACCACCATCCTAGCTGACCTGGCTGCTTCTTTCATGGCCTCTTGATGCTCTTCAATGGTGATATTTATTTGAGGGCCTTCTATGAAGTACTCTATATTATTTACTTGTTGATGGCCACCACTACTATAAGGACACTCATGTTCCTAATGTGCTTCACTGCATTGAAAACACCAAGGGTTTTCATCCACAATGATGGTGCTTGGAACTTCTATGTCTTTGAAAACATCTTCGTTCCACTCAACGAAATTACCTACTCTCTGTACTAGATAGCTATCTTCATCTGAATCTTTAGAGGTATTAGAGGCATCATCAGGATAATCACCCATATCTGTGTCTTCTCCTGTCAAGGGAAAAGTGGGACAATCTTGAAACAAGTATGGATCCACTGAAAAGGGTGTTTGTTCATCCTTCTCAGAATGAACAGTATGTAATAGTGTGGGAATCCCCTTAAAATCTAATTGGTCATTCGAGTCTCCTTTTTTTAGAAAAGAAATTTTCAACATTTCACGAATCCTTTTAACCCTTTGTAGGATACAGGACATACTAGTGCTTGGATCGGTTTCTTCAAACTTATCGGCTTCACTCATATCTTGATCTTCTAACATCGGTGTGTTCAAGAAAAACAAGGAATCTTCAAAGTTAGGTTTTTTGTGAGTGGCCATGCCCGAATCCTCTGATGGTTCATGTTGTCTTGAGACATTTTGAACATTGCTTGTGTTTGAGAAAGCTGCGTTCCATTTCCTTCTGGGAGGCATGAGTTTTACTTCAAGAATTTCTGGGAACTTAAGCTTAGCTTTGGTGACATCCTCATCATTTTCCCTGGGGTCATTATTGTGTGAGAGATTGACTTGATGGATGTAGTCTTCGAACTCAAGGTTCTTCTCAATATGACAAGCAAAGGCTTGTGCTTCTTCTAGAGTCGAGGGTGACCGATCTTTGAGAGTAAACTGCAAAACTCCTTCCAATGAGTTCAAGTAGTGTTGGAGCACAGCTTCTTCTGAGAAACTATACCTGATTTTCTTGAGTAGAAGGTTGAGCCTATCATTGAAATCCCTAATGCCCTCGCTAGAGGCTTTGCAAATATTAGTGTATTGAGAGTAAAGGGAATCCATGCTTTCTTTTTCATACCAATCTTTCTTGAAGGCTTGTTCAAGATCTTTAGGGGTTTTGATGCTTCCTTTCGGGAGTTTGTTAATCCATCTTCTGGCACTTCCAGTGAGTGCACTCACAAAGAGCCTTAAAAAGACATCGGGGTGTTCTTGTCCGGATTGCTGAAACTGGAAAGCATCACAGAAGTCGGTCCAATGAGAGTTTCCATAGGATCCATCTTCCCTTAAAAACTTAGGTATCCAGGACTCGACCTTCTTAGGTAGATCATGTAACCCCCCTTGGGTGTTAGGTAATCTTAAAGGACCAAAGATTTCTTTACGAGACCATTTGGGAGAACTTACAGGGGTGACAGGATTTGTGGAGGTCACAGTAGTAGATGAACGTATATACTGACGCCCACTATGAGTTGTCATTAGCTATTTGTGGAGTTGCCAGATGATTTGCTTGAAATCATCAAAGAAAAGGGAAAACACACTAGTGGAGTCGCCAGGTAAGCTTGTAAGATAAGGCTCTGAGGCAAGGCTTACCAAAAAGGTTTGTCGTCTGAGGAGAATTGACTCAGTGTTCCCTGGCAATGGCGCCAAAATGTTATCCCACAGTTTGTAGCTAGGTCAAATGGATAGAAGGTAGAGGCCAAACTAGCGTAACAGGAACCTACCCCACCCAATGTCACCACAATGGGGAGGTTCTTTCTATTCAGGGAGGTTAGCCTAGGGGAGACATCCTTGGTAACCTGAGGTTTTGAAGAAGCCAAAGTATAAAAGTCAAAGTAAGAGTTCCTCCTCACAGGTTACCACCAAGGTCAGATAGTCCGGCTAATCAGCCAATAATGAAAAGTAGCCCCAAATGAGAACACCTGCCCGGAACAAGAAAATAGAAAAATAATATATGCAGGCTATAATTCAGTGGGTTAGTACTTCATATAACTATCTGATATCAATATGTAAGCAATTAAAACAATAGATATCACTGAGATCAATGTTTATCAATATACCAGTGGAAAAGTATCAATTCATCAATAAATATTGAGATGATGTAGCCAACAATGTATTCAATCAATCCTTTACTCAATAAATGCTCCTAAACCATCATCTAATTGCTTATCAAAGACGTATGCTATGTAAAGATGGAATATCCAAGTATGATGTCAACCCCTTTTTAGGGAAAATGCATCACAAAATGACAAAACGTTGGCCCTCTTTGGGCCCCCCAATCAAGCCACATGTGCCAGCTGCCCTGTAAAACTGCCACACACTCAAGGTGACGTCAATGGCTCCTAGGTGATGTCCTGGGCCATCAAAGGGAAACATTCCACTGGAAGTGGGTCAACCCCCTTGGGCTGGGCTCAGGCAAAGTGCCCTTCATGGAAAGTCCTTCTTGTTCTCATGTGCAAAAGCTCGGCCAAACATTGTCCTGTCTTTGCCCTTGATGGGGTCCCAACAACCATCTGATGAGCTATCCAGCCCCATGGAGGTCCAAACTAATCATCTCCCCATGTGTACCGGTCCAACTAGTACCTGTCCGTCGGGCATGGTCCTGCACATCAAAAAATTCGCCCTCCATGGGCTCATTAGTCACAGGGATCATAGAAATGTTAATCACGTCTCATTATTAATGTTATCAAACATATGCATAAAAACCCTGATATATCGTTCAATAGGTCAAAGATATTACAAAGACCTACAATACAAAGCCGAAGAAAAGGACAAAACACCCTATTGGGCTAGTATCCATAAGGAAAGGAAAGTCTCCAAGGGGTATCATCCAAGCCATGTAAAACGAGGTGATGTGGTCAAGGGATGTCTAGACATATGGGTAGAGTGAGAGATAGGGATGCATGGTATTAACTGTGGGTGCCTTTGTAGAAGGCGAGCTGTACCTGTCATGGATGCAATTTTTTCCAAGCCCTTTATTGCCTTTATTCATTCATTTCTTTATTTGCTTTTTCACTTTTTTTTGTTTCAAGGAATCACTAGAGGACACTGGCTTGGCGTGGTGACCAGAGCTGATAGTGTTACCCACAAGCACCTTCATAGAGATGATAAGGCTAGCTCGTGATGAGACCCCCTTTCCCTTGGCCATGCAACCAAAGGTCACTACCCTGGCGTGGTAACCAGATAGTGGCAATGTCATGCTGTTAGGTACCCATGAACATAATAGGCTGGCTCGTGATGAGACCCCCTATCCTCTTAGCTAGGTCTTGTTTAGTTATTTTTCTTAGGGTCCCTCTTGTTTATTGCTAAGAGGCTTTTTATTGTCTTCTCGGGGATCCTTGGGCGAGGCATCTATAGGTTTCATTTTTATGGCGTTTATCTTTTACCAGCTGCTTTTACCTTCTGGGCATGTAGCCCCTTCTTTCCACGAGATAAGGTGCAACCCCACAAACAGATCATCCTAATGTCCAGACTAGGGGAATGGGAAAGATGAGCGGGAGATAAGATGAAAAAGTGATGATATGATGGGAGCGGACGATGGCTCTTCAGAAATCCCCCCGGTGGAAAACCAAAACGTATGGGTATAGGCTTTCTAGGACACCCTGTCAATCCCCCCAACCATGGTCAATTGGGTTAATGTAAGATCCAAGCAGTTGTCAGAAATAAAAGGAGTAAGATGCATATATCTAGAGGTTGTAATGATCAAAAGTGACACATACCATGATACCTGGACCAATTACCTCATGGAGCAAGAGTCTTCTCTGATACAAGTCCAAGCCGAAGGTGATGGATGTTGCAATTGCTGACAAGACGAGTTTGATGAAAGAGAAGAAATATGGGCCCTCCAGGGCTATGCTCAGGTCAATCCTTCTCTCGGTACTCTATGTCTAGGACCTGTGGGCCTCAAGACATGATCTCCTAGTTATCCCTAGAAATCGAGGATAACATCTGGCTCCAACTCGGGGACATGTGCTCACCATAGAGCGCATGAGAACCTCAACATCTCTGGCATAACCAACAGACCTTCTCAACTCGATAGGGGCATCAGTAAAAAAGATGGGGTGGTATTGCCACCATGCATATATAGACATATATATATATAAACTGAAATAAAACAATCAATATGCAAATGTGAAAGAAAACTAACATGAAATGCAAATGGTATAATACATGAAGAATGCCTACTTACTTGTACTTACCTGTGAAGTCAGGTCACCCCATCCTGGTGGGGTTGGAGGAGGCGTCTGCTGACAGGCACTGTGCACCTTTGTCCCTCTAGTGTAGACATGTAATAAGAGTCATTAACTGACTTTCTTCCGACTTAAAAGGGCCAAGCCAAAAATGATTGTTTCCTTTGATATTAGTAGGTTTCCCTTTATTGGCATCCCACATCCAAACCACGTCTCCCTTCTTGTACTCTTTGACTCTGAAATTGATCATTCCTTGAATAACCCTGGTGTATTGTGTAGAGGGAGGTGGGTGGGATTCTGCTATAAAGATTTCTTGCTGCAAAGGACAGATCCGTACATCATCTTCCACCTTCTTTAGTATTTTCACAATCTCTGATTCCTGACCTTTGAGCTCATCCATGAGTTGTTGGTATTTCTCTTTCTTGATCCATTTAATCTGATTCAAATTTTCCTCCTTTGCAAAAGGCGTATCTTCTGGAGAATATTTATGAGGAGTCGGCCGTGCTTTGTCATCTTTGATGGAATCACTGGGCTTTTGCACATAAGTTATGGTTACATGTACATTTTGGATACAACCAATAGTTCCATCTTTCAATGGTCCATCTGATCCTTGGAAAAAGTTGTCAAATCGCTCTTTGATAGATGGTACCTTGATGACTTCTCTCAAAGGGATGGTTACAAACATCTTGGATAATGCAACTTCAAGGTCAAAGTTCAGTTTAACCCTTTCAGTATTGGAGTTTTTAGGGAAGATTACATCCACAGGTGGGTTTTTTGTTTGGTCAGTGGAAGGTTGGTCCAACTTCTTTCTTCTATACACCTGGAACTCTTGTTTCTTTAGCTTTTGCTTTGATTCCTGGTCTAGTTTGTTTATTACCGTCATCCTGGCTGACCTGGTTTCTTCTTTCATGGCCTCTTGATGCTCTTCAACGATGATATTTACTTGAGGGCCTTCTATGAAGTAGTCTATATTGTTTACTTGTTGATGGCCACCACCACTGTAAGGACACTCATGTTCCCAATGTGCTTCACTGCATTGAAAACACCAAGGGTTTGCATCCACAATGATGGTGCTTGGAACTTCTATGTCTTTGAAAACGTCTTCATTCCACTCAGCGAAATTACTTACTCTCTGTACTGGATAACTATCTTCATCGGGATAATCACCCCAATCCGTGTCTTCTCTTGTCAAGGGAAAAGTGGGACAATCTTGAAACAAGTATGGATCCATTGAAAAGGGTGTTTGTTCATCCTTCTCAGAATGACCTATATGTAATAGTGTGGGAATCCCCTTATAAGGTAATTGGTCATTCGAGTCTCGCTTTTTTAGAAAATAAATTTTCAACATTTCACGAATCCTTTTAACCCTTTGCAGGATATAGGACATACTAGTGCTTGGATCAGTTTCTTCAGACTTATCAACTTCACTCATATCTTGATCTTCTAACATCGGTGTGTTCAAGACAAACAAGGAATCTTAAAAGTTAGGTTTTTTGTGAGTGGCCATGCCCGAATCCTCAGATGGTTCATGTTGTCTTGAGACATTTAGAACATTGCTTGTGTTTGAGAAAGCTGTGTTCCATTTCCTTTTGGGAGACATGAGGTTTACTTCAAGAATTTCTTGGAACATAAGCTCATCTTTGGTGACATCCTCGTCATTAGATTTCCTAGGGTCATTATTGTGCGAGAGATTGACTTGACGGATGTAGTCTTTGAACTCAAGGTTCTTCACAATTTGACAAGCAAAGTCTTGTGCTTCTTCTAGAGTCGAGGGTGACCGATCTTTGAGATTAAACTGCAAAACTCCTTCCAATGAGTTGAAGTAGTGTTGGAGGACAACTTCTTCTGAGAAGCTAGGCCTGATCTTCTTGAGTAGAAGGTTGAACCTATCATTGAAATCCCTAATGCCCTCGCTAGTGGCTTTGCAAATATTAGTGTATTGAGAGTAAAGGGAATCCATGCTTTCTTTTTCACACCAATATTTCTTGAAGGCTTGTTCAAGATATTCAGGGGTTTTGATGCTTCCTTTCGGGAGTTTTTTAATCCAGCTTCTGGCACTTCCAGTGAGTGAGCTCACAAAGAGCCTTAAAAAGACATAGGGGTGTTCTTGTCTGGATTGGTGAAACTGGAAAGCATCACAGAAGTCGGTCCAATGAGAGTTGCCATAGGATCCATCTTCCCCTGAGAACTTAGGTATCCAGGACTCGACCTTCTTAGGTAGATCATGTAACCCCCCTTGGGTGTTAGGTAATCTTAAAGGACAAAATATTTCTTTATGAGACCATTTGGGAGAACTTACAGGGGTGACATGATTTGTGGAGGTCACAGTAGTAGATGAAAGTATATACTGACACCCACTACGAGTTGTCATTAGCTATTTGTGTAGTCGCCAGATGATTTCCTTGAAATCATCAAAGAAAAGGAAAAGCACCCTAGTGGAGTCACCAGGTAAGATTGTAAGATAAGGCTCTGAGGCAAGGCTTACCGAAAAGGTCGGTCGTTTGAGGAGAATTGACTCAGTGTTCCCCAACAACGACGCCAAAATGTTATCACACAGTTTGTAGCTAGGTCAAATGGCTAGAAGGTAGAGGCCAAACTGGTGTAACATGAATCTACCCCACCCAATGTCACCACAATGGGGAGGTTCTTTCTATTCAGGGAGGTTAGCCCAGGGGAGACGTCCCCGGTAACCTGGGGTTTTGAAGAGGCCAAAGTATAAAAGTCAAAGTAAGAGTTCCTCCTCACAGGTTACCACCAAGGTCAGATAGTCGAGCTAATCAACCAATAATGAAGAGCAACCCCAAATGAGAACACACAGCACCGGAACAAGACAATAGCAAAATAATATATGCATGCTATAGTGATTAGGTTAGTACTTCATATAACATCTGCTATCAATATAGCAATTAAAACAATAGATATCAATGAGATCGTTTATCAATATAGTAGTGGAAAAGTATCAATTCATCCAATAAATATTGAGATGATGTAGCCAAAATGTATCTAACCAATATTTTACTCAATAAATTCTTTCAAACATCATCTAATAGCTTATCAAAGACAAATTTTGTGTCAAGATGGAATATCCAAGTATAACATCAGCCTAATTAGGGTTAGTTAGGGTTTCAAATTTAAGAGTTTAAGAAGTTGTTTGAGCACTATCACTTCAAAGTTGTGTATCTAAGATCAGTGCCTAGGGGTAAATGGAGTCCATTAAAGAGAGGACGCAAAGTTAAAGGGATAAAAGGATAAGGAAAAGAGGGAAAGGTTCTAGAGTGCTAACACAATGGGCTGAGGAGCCGCTATAATTCAGTGGGTTAGTACTTCATATAACTATCTGCTATCAATATGTAAGCAATTAAAACAATAGATATCAATGAGATCAACGTTTATCAATATAGTAGTGGAAAAGTATCAATTCATCAATAAATATTGAGATGATGTAGCCAAAAATGTATTCAATCAATCGTTTACTCAATAAATGCTCCTAAACCATCATCTAATAGCTTATCAAAGACGTATGCTGTGTCAAGATGGAATATCCAAGTATGACGTCAGCCTAGTTAGGGTTTCAAATTTAAGAGTTTTAAGAAGTTGTTTGAGCACTATCACTTCAACGTTGTGTATCTAAGATCAGTGCCTAGGGGTAAATGGAGTCAATTAGAGAGAGGACACAAACTTTAAGGGATAAAAGGCTAAGGATAAGAGGGAAGGGTTCTAAGGTGCTGCAATGGCAGGGCCCTAGAATCAAAACCCTAGGGGAAAGAGGCTCACTCCAGTGTTGCTTAAGCAAGGCCTCGTGCTCTTTCCTCCTTCCTTAGGTCAAACTTGGCAAAATGGCTAGCATAAAGGATAAGTCAAGACAAGAGAGTAGGGTGAGGGAGAGTGTTGCAATCGTAAGGCCCTATCACTAAACCCTAGAAGAAGGATGGCCCTAGGTGTAGATAACCTAGGCCTGGGATGTCTCCTCCTTCTTGACTTTTAAAAGCACAACTAGCACAAGGGAAGAAGTGAAAATAGTGTAGCAAAGGCTAGGCTCTTCTTTCCTTCTTCAATGGCTAAATATTTCTCTTTTAGCGGACATGAAACAAGGACCTACTTGTGTGCTTGTCACCTAGGGTTTTAAATCAGCAAATTTATAATAAATGCAAGAATACAGGCCTACAACCATTCAATTAAGAAGTTTTAAAGAAAATACACTTACATATCATGAAGAAATAGCAATGAAAACCCTAGTTGTAAACAATCCTTCAAGAGAAATGCCAAATATGCCAAGAAAATCCTTCCATCAACAAGTGCACCTCACTTTAAAAGACCAAATACCTAGTAAAGGTGCAAAAATCAGACCTCACAAGAGAGTGAGTTGTGTGTTATGTCAAAATGAGGAAAAAACTCCTCAATATATATTGTATCATGACCTTTAATTAAATTTAGGTCATTAAAAATAGCCGACAAGGCTATAAACCAAAATCATACTATTTTTACATTAAATGTTGAATTAAAACCCTAACTGAGCATAAGCAAGACGTCAAGCCCTACTGAGGGAAACGTTAGCCCCTTTTTAGGGTAAATGCAACACAAAATGACAAAATGTTGGCCCTCTTTGGGCCTCCTAATCATGCCACACGTGGCAGCTACCCTGTAAAACTGCCACACACTCAAGGTGACGTCAATGGATGCTAGGTGACGTCCTGGGCCATCAAAGGGAAACATTCCACTGGAAGTGGGTCAACCCCCCTGGGCTGGGCTCAACCAAAGTGTCCCTGATGGAACATCTTTGTTCTTCTCATGTGAAAAAGATCGGTCAAACATTGTCCTGTATCTGCCCCTGATGGGGTCCCAACAACCATGTGATGGACTCTTCAGCCCCATGGAGGTCCGAACTAATCATCTCCCCATGTGTATTAGTCCAACTGGTACCTATCCGTCGGGCATGGTCCTGCACATCAAAAACTTCGCCCTCCATGGGCTCATTAGTCATAGGGATCATAGCAATGTTAGTCACGTCTCATCATTAATGTTATCAAACATATGCATAAAAACCCTGATATATCATTCAATAGCTCAAAGATATTACAGAGACCTACAATACAAAGCCGAAGAAAAGGACAAAACACCCTATTGGGCTAGTATCCATAAGGAAAGGAAAGTCTCCAAGGGGCATCATCCAAGCCATGTAAAACGAGGTGATGTGGTCAAGGGATGTCTAGACATACGGGTAGAGTGAGAGACAGGGATGCATGGTATTACCTGTGGGTGCCTTTGTAGAAGGCGAGCTGTACCTATCATGGATGCAATTTTTTCCAAGCTCTTTATTGCCTTTATTCTTTCTTTTCTTTATTTGCTTTTTCCCTTTTTTTTTATTTCAAGGACTAACTTGAGGACACTTCCTTGGCGTGGTGACCAGAGCTGACAGTGTTACCCATAAGCACTTTCACAGTGATGATAAGGTTGGCTCGTGATGAGACCCCCTTTCTCTTGGCCATGCAACCAAAGGTCACTACCCTGTCGTGGTAACGAGATAGTGGCAATGTCATGCTGTTAGGTACCCATGAATATAATAGGCTGGCTCGTGATGAGACCCCCTATCCTCTTGGCTAGGTCTTGTTTAGTTATTTTTCTTAGGGTCACTCTTGTTTCTTGCTGAGAGGCTTTTTATTGCCTTCTCGGGGATCCCTGGGTGAGGCATCTCTAGGTTTCATTTTTAGGGCGTTTATCTTTTACCAGCTACTTTTACCTTCTGGGCCTTTAGCCCCTTCTTCCCATGAGATAAGGTGCAGCCCCACAAAGAGATCATCCTAATGCCCAGACTAGGGGAATGGGAAATATGAGCAGGAGATAAGATGAAAAAGCGATGATATGATGGGAGCGGACGATGGCTCTTCAAAAATGCCCCCGGTGGAAAACAAAAACCTATGGGTACAGGCTTGCTAGGACACCCTGTCAATCCCCCCAACCATGGTCAAGTGGGTTAATGTAAGATCCAAGAAGTTCTCAGAAATAAAAGGAGTAATATGCATATATCTAAAGGTTGTAATGATCAAAAGTGACACATACCATGATACCTGGACCAATTACCTCATGGAGCAAGAGTCTTCTCCGATACAAATCCAAGCCAAAGGTGATGGATGCTGCTACCGCTCACAAGATGAATCTGATGAAAGAGAAGAAAGATGGGCCCTCCAAGGCTATGCTCAGGTCAGTCCTGCTCTCGGTACTCTATGTCTAGGACTTGTGGGCCTCGAGACATGATCTCCTAGTTATCCCTAGAAATCGGGGATAACATCTGGCTCCAACTCGGGGACATGTGCTCACCGTAGAGCACATGAGAACCTCCGCTTCTCTGGCATAACCTGCAGACCTTCTCAACTCGGTAGGGGCATCAATAATAAAGATGGGGTGGTATTTCCACCCCGCATATATAGACATATATATATAAACTAAAATAAAACAATCAATATGCAAATGTGAAAGAAAACTAACATGAAATGCAAATTGTATAATACATGAAGAATGCTTACAAACCTGTACTTACCTGTGAAGTCAGGTCACCCCATCATGGTGGGGTTTTAGGAGGCGTCCGCTGACATGCACTGTGCGCCTTTGTCCCTCCAGTGTAGATAGGTAATAAGAGTCATTAACTGACTTTCTTCTGACCTTAAAAGGGCCAAGCCAAAAATGATTGTTTGCTTTGATATTAGTAGTCTTCCCTTTATTGGCATTCCACATCCAAACCACGTCTCCCTCCTTATACTCTTCGACTCTGAAATTGGTTGTTCCTTGAATAAACCTGATGTATTGTGTAGAGGGAGGTGGGTGGGATTCTGCTATAAAGATTTCCTGCTGCGAAGGACGGATCCGTACATCATCTTCCACCTTATTTAGTATTTTCATAGTCTCTGATTCCTGACCTTTGAGCTCGTCCATGAGTTGTTGGTATTCCTCTCTCTTGATCCATTTAATCTGATTGGAATTTTCCTCCTTTGCAAAAGGCGTATCTTCTGGAGAATATTTATGAGGAGTCAGTCGTGCTTTGTCATCTTTGATGGAATCACTGGGCTTTTGCACATAAGTTGTGGTTACATGTACATTATGGATATGACCAATATTTCCATCTTTCAATGGTCCATCTGATCCTTGGAAAAACATTATGGATATGACCAATATTTCCATCTTTCAATGGTCCATCTGATCCTTGGAAAAAGTTGTCAAATCGCTCTTTGATAGATGGTACCTTGATGACTTCTCTCAAATGGATGGTTACAAACATCTTGGATAATGCCCATTCAAGGTCAAAGTTTAGTTTAATCCTTTAAGTATTGGAGTTTTTAGGGAATATTACATCCACAGGTGGGTTGTTTGTTTGGTCAGTGGAAGGTTGGTCCAACTTCTTTCTTCTATACACTTGGAACTCTTGTTTCTTTAGCTTTTCCTTTGATTCCTGGTCTAGTTTGTTTATTACCACCATCCTGGCTAACCTGGCTACTTCTTTCATGGCCTCTGGATGCTCTTCAGTGGTGATATTTATTTGAGGGCCTTCTATTAAGTAGTCTATATTGTTTACTTGTTGATGGCCACCACTGTTGTAAGGACACTCATGTTCCCAATATGCTTCACTGCATTGAAAACACCAAGGGTTTTCATCCACAATGATGGTGCTTGGAATTTCTATGTCTTTGAAAACATCTTCGTTCCAATCAACGAAATTACTTACTCTCTGTACTGGATAGCTATCTTCATCTGAATCTTTAGAGGTATTAGAGGCATCATCGGGATAATCACCCCAATCTGTGTCTTCTCCTGTCAAGGGAAATGTCTGACAATCTTGAAACAAGTATGGATCCACTGAAAAGGGTGTTTGTTTATCCTTCTCAGAATGACCAGTATGTAATAGTGTGGGAATCCCCTTAAAAGGTAATTGGTCACTCGAGTCTCCTTTTTTTAGAAAATAAATTTTCAACATTTCATGAATCCTTTTAACCCTTTGCAGGATACAGGACATGCTAATGCTTGGATCAGTTTCTTCAGACTTATCGGCTTCACTCATATCTTGATCTTCTAACATCGGTGTGTTCAAGACAAACAAGGAATCTTCAAAGTTAGGTTTTTTGTGAGTGGCCATGCCCGAATCCTCTGATGGTTCATGTTGTCTTGAGACATTTAGAACATTACTTGTGTTTGAGAAATATGCGTTCCATTTCCTTTTGGGAGGCATGAGTTTTACTTCAAGAATTTCTGGGAACTTAAGCTCTTCTTTGGTGACATCCTCATCATTAGATTCCCTGGGGTCATTATTGTGAGAGAGATTGACTTAATGGATGTAGTCTTCGAACTCAAGGTTCTTCTCAAACTGATAAGCAAAGTCTTGTGCTTATTCTAGAGTCGAGGGTGACCGATCTTTGAGATTAAACTGCAAAACTCCTTCCAATGAGTGCAAGTAGTGTTGGAGGACAACTTCTTCTGAGAAATTAGGTCTGATCTTCTTGAGTAGAAGGTTGAACCTATCATTGAAATCCCTAATGCCCTTGCTAGAGGCTTTGCAAATATTAGTGTATTGAGAGTAAAGGGAATCCATGCTTTCTTTTTCACACCAATCTTTCTTGAAGGTTTGTTCAAGATCTTCAGGGGTTTTGATTCTTCCTTTCAGAAGTTTGTTAATCCATCTTCTGGCACTTCCGGTGAGTGAGCTCACAAAAAGCCTTAAAAAGACATCAGGGTGTTCTTTCCCGGATTGGTGAAACTGGAAAGCATCATAGAAGTTGGTCCAATGAGAGTTGCCATAGGATCCATCTTCCACTAAGAACTTAGGTATCCAGGACTCGACCTTCTTAGGTAGATCATGTAAACCCCCTTGGGTGTTATGTAATCTTAAAGGACCAAATATTTCTTTATGAGACCATTTGGGAGAACTTACAGGGGTGACAGGATTTGTGGAGGTCATAGTAGTAGATGAAGGTATATACTGACACCCACTACGAGTTGTCATTAGTTATTTGTGGAGTCGCTAGATGATTTGCTTGAAATCATCAAAGAAAAGGGAAAACACCCTAGTAGAGTCGCCAGGTAAGCTTGTAAGATAAGGCTCCGAGGCAAGGCTTACCAAAAAGGTTTGTTGTCTGAGGAGAATTGACTCAGTGTTCCCCAGCAACGACGCCAAAATGTGATCGCACAGTTTGTAGCTAGGTCAAATGGCTAGAAGGTAGAGGCCAAACTGGCGTAACAGGAACCTACCCCACCCAATGTCACCACAATGGGGAGGTTCTTTCTATTCAGGGAGGTTAGCCCAGGGGAGGGAGGTTAGCCAATAATGAAGAGTAGCCCCAAATGTGAACACCTGCCTGGAACAAGACAATAGAAAAATAATATATGCAGGCTATACTTCAGTGGGTTAGTACTTCATATAACTATCTGATATCAATATGTAAGCAATTAAAACAATAGATATCAATGAGATCAACGTTTATCAATATAGCAGTGGAAAAGTATCAATTCATCAATAAATATTGAGATGATGTAGCCAACAATGTATTCAATCAATCCTTTACTCAATAAATGCTCCTAAACCATCATCTAATTGCTTATCAAAGATGTATGATGCATCAAGATGGAATATCCAAGTATGACGTCAACCTAGTTAGGGTTAGCTAATTAGTTAGGGTTTCAAATTTAAGAGTTTTAAGAAGTTGTTTGAGCACTATCACTTCAACGTTGTGGATCTAAGATCAATGCCTATGGGTAAATGGAGTCAATTAGAGAGAGGATGCAAATTTGAAGGGATAAAAGGCTAAGGACAAGAGGGAGGGGTTCTAAGGTGCTGCAATGGCAGGGCCCTAGAATCAAAACCCTAGGGGAAAGAGGCTCACTCTGGTGTTGCTTAAGCAAGGCCTTGTGCTCTTTCCTCTTTCCTTAGGTCAAACTTGGAAAAATGGCTAGCATAAAGGATAAGTCAAGACAAGAGAGTAGGGTGAGGGAGAGTGTTGCAATGGCAAGGCCCTATCACCAAACCCTAGAAGCAGGACGACCCTAGGTGTAGATATCCTAGGCATGGGATGTCTCTTCCTTCCTGACTTTTAAAAGCACAGCTAGCACAAGGGAAGAAGTGAAAAGAGTTTAGAAAATACTAGGGTCTTCTTTCCTTCTTCAATGGCTGAATATTTCTCGTTGAGGGGACATGAAACAAGGACCTACTTGTGTGCTTGTCACCTAGGGTCTTCTTTCCTTCTTCAATGGCTGAATATTTCTCGTTGAGGGGACATGAAACTAGGACTTACTTGTGTGCTTGTCACCTAGGGTTTTAAATCAACAAATTTATAATAAATGCAAGAATACAAGCCTACAACCATTCAATTAAGAAGTTTTGCAGAAAATGCACTTACATATCATGAAGAAATAACAATGCAAACCCTAGTTGTAAACCTTCCTTCAAGAGAAATGCCAAATATGCCAAGAAAATCCTTCCATCAACAAGTGTGCCTCACTTTAAAAGACCAAATACCCAACAAGGGCGCAAAAATCAGACCTCACAAGAGAGTGAGTTGTGTGTTATGTCAAAATGAGGAAGAAACTCCTCAATATATACTGTATCACGACCTTTAATTAAATTTAGGTCATTAAAAATAGCCGAGAAGGATACAAACCAAAATCATACTATTTTTACATTAAATGTTGAATGAAAACCCTAACTGAGCATAAGCAAGACGTCAAGCCCTATTGAGGGAGACGTTAGCCCCTTTTTAGGGTAAATGCAACACAAAATGACAAAACCTTAGCCCTCTTTGGGCCTCTCAATCATTCCACACGTGCCAGCTGCCCTGTAAAACTGCCACACACTCAAGGTGACGTTAATGGCTCCTAGGTGACATCCTGGGCCATCAAAGGGAAACGTTCCACTGGAAGTGGGTCAAGCCCCCTGGGCTGGGCTCAGCCAAAGTATCCCTGATGGAACGTCCTTCTTCTTCTCATGTGCAAAATCTTGGTCAAACACTGTCATGTCTCTGCGCTTGATGGGGTCCCAACAACCATTTGATGGGTTGTTCAGCCCCATGGAGGTCCGAACTAATCATCTCGCCATGTGTACCGGTCCAACTGGTTCCTATCTGTCGGGCATGGTCCTGCACATCAAAAACTTCACCCTCCATGGGCTCATTAGTCACAAGGATCATAACAATGTTAATCATGTCTCATCATTAATGCTATCAAACATATGCATAGAAACCCTGATATATCATTCAATAGCTCAAAGATATTACAAAGACCTGCAATACAAAGCCAAAGAAAAGGACAAAACACCCTATTGGGCTAGTATCCATAAGTCAAGGAAAGTCTCCAAAGGGTATCATCCAAGCCATGTAAAACAAGGTGACGTGGTCAAGGGATGTCCAAACATACGTGTAGAGTGAGAGACAAGGATGCATGGTATTACCTCTGGGTGCCTTTGTAGAAGGCGAGCTGTACCTGTCATGGATGCAATTTTTTCCAAGCCCTTTATTGCCTTTATTCTTTCTCTTCTTTCTTTTCTTTTTCCCCTTTTTTTTGTTTCAAGGACTGACTAGAGGACACTTCCTTGGCGTGGTGACCAGAGTTGACAGTGTTACCCACAAGCACTTTCACAGAGATGATAAGGCTAGCTCGTTATGAGACCCCCTTTACCTTGGCCATGCAACCAAAGGTCACTGCCCTGGCGTGGTAACCAGATAGTGGCAATGCCATGCTGTTAGGTACCCATGAACATAATAGGTTGGCTCGTGATGAGACCCCCTATCCTCTTTGCTAGGTCTTGTTTAGTTATTTTTCTTAGGGTCCCTCTTGTTTCTTGCTGAGAGGCTTTTTATTGCCTTTTCGGGGATCCCTGGGTGAGGAATCTCTTGGTTTCATTTTTATGGCTTTTATCTTTTACCAGCTACTTTTACCTTCTGGGTCTTTAGCCCCTTCTTCCCATGAGATATGGTGCAACCCCACAAACAGATCATCCTAATGCCCAGAGTAGGGGAATGGGAAAGATAAGCGGGAGATAAGATGAAAAAGTGATGATATGATGGGAGCGGACGATGGCTCTTCAGAAACCCCCCCGGTGGCAAACCAAAACCTATGGCTATAGGCTTGCTAGGATACCCTGTCAATCCCCCCAACCATGGTCAAGTGGGTTAATGTAAGATCCAAGCAGTTGTTAGAAATAAAAGGAGTAATATGCATATATCTAAAGTTTATAATGATCAAAAGTGACACATACCATGATACCTGGACCAATTACCTCATGGAGCAAGAGTCTTCTCCGATACAAGTCCAAGCCAAAGGTGATGGATGCTGCTACTGCTGACAAGATGAGTCTAATGAAAGAGAAGAAAGATGGACCGTCAAGGGCTATGCTCAGGTCAATCCTACTCTCGGTACTGCATGTCTAGGACCTGCGGGCTTCGAGACATGATATCCTAGTTATCCCTAGAAATCGGGGATAACAGTCCCCATAACCATTGTACTTAACATTAGTTCATTATACCTTGTATCATGTTCGTGGAAACATAAGAACATGTAACATACATACATCATATGTGCGTAATAAATAGAACAACAATTACATCATGACATAGAGACACCATATTTAACATGGTTCACCCAAGATGGGCTACGCCCACAATGACCAAATTTTTATTATACTATTAAGAATCATTTCTTACAAAATATGCACATTGCACTCATACATTATTCCCTTGTCATTCTCCTATCTCTCTATCTATCTTTGTCACATACATTGCATCACGTACATTCAATATTCCTTACTCTTCGACTACCACTTCGACTTCATTCCGTAGTAATCTCCCTCTCTATCCCAAAACCCTTACATATTTATACAACTACAATAGGGTCAATGGACCCAAAATTCCTAACGACTTCCAACAGTCTTCCTCCTTTTGCACATGACAGTCCCGAAAGTGCACCAACTGTCTTTTCTTCTTTTGTGCACGTTGCGTCATCCCAAAATCCTGTCCCAACAACCGTGCTACATATTCTTGCATTATGGGCTAGTACACATACCTATGTAAGTTGACAATTGTCTTCCCAACACAAAAATTTCTTGCAACCTTGGAGGTGTGAGCCTCTCTGATAAGCTGAAGTCGTTCACCTCTAGGGACATAGAGCTTGTCAAGATTGTAGAGTAAACCATTCCAGAAATGATAGTCATCCTTGTGGTCACCTTCTTCCATATGAATTTGGCCCTATAGTTGTTGAAACACCTCCTTGAAGTCTTCATCTTCTATGTATGCCTCTTTAAATGAATCATGGGTAAAAATATACATGTGCATCAGAGTTCCCAAAGTTGTAATCTTGGATGTGGGTGGCCATGAAAGCATGCATGCCAACTTATTTATGCTACCCTTTTTATACTTTATGACCAAATGAAATTGTTGTAAAAACCCCATCCAATTGTAATGCCTGGTTTGTTGTAACTTACTCTGGCCCAACAAATATTGTAGTGGCTAGTGATCTGTGTGGATGATGGTCTCCTTTCCCATCAGATAGTGCTAATCCCTTTTTGACAGCTTATACCAAGGCATAGAGCTCCTTGTTGTAGGTAGGGTAGTTGAGAACCACCCCATGAAATGCTTCAGAATGATAGCATATGAGCCTTCCTCCCTGCATCAATACTACTCCCATGGAATACCCACTTGCATCTATCTACACTTCAAAGGGATTCTGGAAGTTTGGTAGTGCGAGAACTGGAGATTTACTAATATTTATTTTCATCTCATCAAAGGCATTCTATTGATTCCCCCCCCACTGGAAACTGTTACCACTAGCTATTATGGTGTGGAGTGGTGTAGCTACCGTAGAAAATAAATCTATGAACTTCCGCAAGTATTGTGATTCCCCAAAAAAACTCTGAACTTCAATGAAATTTGTAGGAACTGACCATTTCATGATGGCCTCCATATTTGCAGGACATACCCCAAATACACCAAAGGCTACTGATCAAACTCACATTTCTTGAGATTGGCCAACAACTGGTGCTTTTTTAGAGTCTCTAATGTCAGGGAATGAAATATAACATGATATGAAACAAAGAACATATTATTGTAGATGATCGAAGAGGGACAAGAAATTTCAAAGAACATAGGTGGCATCTAAAGACATTGTTACAACACTTAAGTGCAAATTATTGTGATAAGAACATCACAATGCATATTGCACATCTTGATCTACATGATATTGTGCAATATCAATTCACATTCGACATACTGATAATGAGCCAACGGGTCTTCTTTTATAGTCTCAAGATCTAATCGAATCCCACAGAATCTGTAAGATCTTGTCTGCATATAACCGTATGTGGTTAGAGTTGAGTCCGCAAAATACGCTCTGTCAAGTTGGCCCGAAAGGACTCAATCCGACCAACTAGCTGTCCAACTCGTAGTTTATTGCAAGGTTGCCTGAATATATTTGACTGTTATTTGATTGTCCGACAGATAGGCACATTGACTACTTAACCGAATGGTGTGGTTTGTTGGTCGATCGCCCGACTGACTATGCCCATAGTAGGTTGACATATCGACTGAATGAACCCAAGAGATGTGTGATGAACCATTAATGCTTGATGTTCCAGCACCCCCCCATCAACACAGAACTACGAAGATTTAGGAGGTGAAATTACATTATTGGAAAATTCCCCATAATTGCATCTTCCTGGCGCCCAATCAAAGTATGAATCTTGATAAATCTAGCTTCAGCTAAAGGTTTGGTGAAGATATCAACAACCTGATCTTCAGTGTGACAATATTCAAGAGAAACAACATCATCATGAACCAACTGCCGCAAATAGTGAGCATGAAGATCAACATGTTTCATCTTACTGTGAGCAACAAGGTTGTTAGAAACCTGAATGGCACTTTGATTATCACAAAATATTGTAGTCGAGGTCTGAATAGGAAAGCCAATCTTGCCCAAATTTTTTTGAATCCAAACTTCTTTAGTACCTACTTTAACAACACCACAATATTCTACTTCTATAGTTGACAAGGAGACTACCTTTTGCTTCTTGCACGACCACACCAAAGGTCCAGTGCTATAGTGAAACACACACCTAGAAGTGGACTTTTGATCATCTTCGTCACCAGCCCAGTTAGAGTTGGTGAAGCTGACTAACGAATATGAACGACAACAATATTTGATACCAAAATTAGCAGTACCCTTCAGATATCGAACAATATGTTTGACTGCTTTCCAATGGATCTCTCTAGGATCCTGCATGAACATAGAAACCACACTAACAACAAACTAGATATCAGGTCGACTATGAGTAAGATAAATAAGACTACCGACCAATTGTCGATAAAGAGTATCATCAACAATGGGTGTTTGACAGGTTTTAGTAAGCTTCAATCCAGACTGAAAAGGAGTGGCAAAAGGATTGCAATCATCCATATTGGAACGTGTCAAGAGATCCATTATGTATTTATACTGAGAAATGAAAATACCATCACACAGTGGTAATACTTGAAGACCCAAAAAGTAATGCAGAGTGCAAATATCTGTCATGTCAAAGGAGTCAACAAGTTGTTTCTTCAATATAAAGACAGGAGCATTATTATAATTGTTAAGTGATCAACATATAAACCAACAATCAAAGTGTCTCCATTGGATTGGAGAACATACAGGAAGTGATTAGATTCACATCGTTTGAAGCCAATATTAAGAAAGAAATTGTGAATCTCAACGTACCAGGCATGGGGATTGTGCTTCAAACCATAAAGCGACTTCTTGAGTCGACATACCAAATTGGAATCTGTCACAAATCCAAGTGGTTATTCCATGAAAATTTCTTCAAATAGGTCTCTATGAAGAAAGGCACTCTTCACATCCATTTGATAAACCTCATACAAAATGAGCAGCAAGGGAACTAATCAGTGGAAAAGAGTTCATCTTTGCAAAGGGGGAAAAGGTTTCAGTGTAGTCTATGCCTTCTTGTTGAGAAAATACCTTCGTGATGAGGTGTGATTTATGTCACTCAACAACACCTTCATATATAAATTTGGTCCCATAGACCAATCGACACTTCACAATGTTCTTTCCATGAGGTTGGGAAAGCAAGTCCCAGGTTTGATTCTTCAACAAGGAATCAATTTCAGTCTTCATTGCATGTTCCCATTCAGGTCATCCTTCGACATCGGAGTAGGTAACATGATCAGAGGTTTCAAGGAAAGGAGTCACAAGGGAAACACTGGCATGTTGCTTCTAACTTCAAGTCTGTCATCTGCATGAGGCATCTTGTTGGCACAGGGGCAGACCCAGGGTTCAAATCTAACGATGCACCAACAAGCCCTAACTACTGCCCCTTTCGGAAACACCTACAAAGTAGATGAAGTCTCACCCAAAGTAGCGATAGGGGGTTGCAGGACACAAGTGTCTACAACCAAAGGAAATGCAAAGTGGATCCAGGGAAAAACTCACACATAGATCTAGTTAGTCTTTATCTTTCTTAAGCCTAATGTGTGACCTATATCTCATATCTAACACAATATTTCATTGACAGTATATCATAGATCATAAGAACACAACATCAATCACACACAACAACACGATGTACGTGGTTCACCCTCTCCCTAGGGCTACGTCCACAGAATTGTGCTTTATAATATATTAGATGAAAGCATACAGTTCTATTTGCACTCTTAGCTTACATATATCTCTTTATTTCTCTTCTTCTCTCCCCTCCCTGCGCACCCAGCTACAGGGTTGATCTTTGCACCCAACTGGAGATCTTACAACACATACTTCTCTCACCACAAAATACTTCTCTCTCAGCAATAACAACAATCATTCATCATACATAATCAAACCCATCCCTAGTCCTCGTGACCTTTATTTATACATTACAATGACTCTTAGACAACCTCAGGCTGAAACCTAGGTGCCAAAACCCTAAATACCAAAACCCTAGGTGTCTAAAACCCTAGGTCAACTTGACTCACGTTTTCAATGCTTCACCAACCTGTCTTTCCTTCTTTCCTACGAGGTGCTCCAAAGAATCCATTGGTGGATTTTTCCACTTGCTGAGTTGTCCATGATCCATCTTCCTTATTGATCTGTCTTCCTCGATCTCCCCATACAACGACTTGCTTTCCCTTACTTTGATCCTTCTTTTCTTCTCTTTTGGCCACTTCAACCCAATCTCAGTCAACTTGTCTTTCACGCAGTTCTCACTTCACACTTTTTTCCTTAATCTTCACAACCTTCCATAACCAAGGGCCAATAGGCCCCCAACGCTCACATGTGACTCATCCTGAGGCACTTCAGGTCTTAACCTTCTATTTTTCTTCGTCTTCATATTGTGCGGGGCAGTCTGTGCTTTCTGCTCTGTCCCTCCCTTCCTTGTGCAGACTGTCTTTTCTGTGTTTGGTACCGAGTTTCAACTGCACCTGGTACCTAGACCCTTTTTCTCATGCTTTTAATGAGAGCTCTCTTCCTTCTGTAACATAAGCAAACTCATATGACCCAAGCCAATGTGTCCTTAACTTCCCTGGATGCTTCATGAACTTGCTGTCGTATACCAATACTAGATCTCCTTGCTTAAAGGATTTCTTCTTGATGTGCCTATCATGATAGGCCTTTATCATTCCTTCTGTACCTGCTGATGGAATCCTGCAATAAATCGATCTTCTTCTAGTTCTACCAACCGCACAAGCCTCTCTTGAACAACGCCAATGTCATCCATATCTGTGAATGCTGCAATTCTGAGACGAGGAACCAAATATTCCATAGGGACAACTGCTTCTAGCCCATACACCAACTTAAAGGGAGTCCTCATTGTTAGCTTCTTTCAAGTAGTTATATAGTCCCATAGCACTGCTGGTACTCTCAAATGCCAGTCATCTATGTTCACACTGCAAATCTTTGTCAGCACTGTCTCCAAGATCTTGTTGAAAGCTTTGACCATCCCATTCGCTTGTGGATGGTAAGGAGTACTCTTTTGATGGTGGACTTCAAATTCCTCAGTCAAAGCTTCAATGGTCTTATTAATAAAGTGTGTACCTTGATCGCTCATAAGGGTCTTCGGGCATCCAAACCTGGTTATGATATCCTCAAATATAAATCGTGTAGCTGTAGTTGCACTACAGTCCTTAACTGCTCTTGCTTCTACCCATCTTATCAAATACTCTGTCACAATTATGATGTATCTAGCTCTTGTGCACTTCCTTGGTGGGTTTATAGGTCCCACGAAATCAATTGCCCATTTCTCAAATGCCTGCAAATTCAGCTGTGGTGCTAAAGGCATCTCATCTATTTGGGAAGGCTTCCCAACTCTTTGGCATACATCACACGCTTTAGAGTATTCCTTGGCATCTTTATGTAAAGTAGGCCACCAGAGGCCCACTCTAAGAACCTTATTTGTTGTTGCTTTCCATGCATAGTGTCCTCCTACGATGCCTTCATGTGCTTCTGTTAAAATCAATGGTCTTTCTGCCTCCATAACACATGTCCTTCGGATCTCATCAGGTCCCATCTTGTATAGTTGTCCAGCTATAAGTGAAAAATCTGCAGCGCGCACTACCAATTGTTTCTTCTAGATGATTTTATATTCATTAGGTGCCATTCCCGTTAACAGGAACTGGACTATCTCAGTGAAGTGATCATCAACCCTTCTGATGGCCAAAAACTGTGCATATGGTAGTGTATCCTCGAAACTAGTAGGTTCCTCTCCATGCTCCAACCTAGACAAATGATCAGGTCCCTTGTTCATTCTCCCTGGCTTGACCACAATATCAAAATCATATTCCTAGAATAACAGTAACCATCCGCATATTCTTCCCCCCAACACTGGCTTGTTGACTAGGTATTTCAACATAGAGTGATTAGTGAACATCTTAAAATGTCCTCCCAACAAGTAGTGTCTAAACTTCTGCAGCGTGTACACCATGGCTAAACCTTCTCTCTTAGTGGTAGTGTAGCTTATCTCAATTGTAGATAACTTCCTTCTAGAAAAGGCTAACAGATGGTCAATATCTCCTGCTCCTGGTTGTGCTAACACTACTCCTAGTGTAATAGATGAAGCATTGACATGCACATGAAATTCCTTGCTTCAATCTAGGAAAACCAGAATAGGCGTAGTAACCATTTTTTGTTTTAGTGTGTTGAAGCTCTGCTGACATTCTTTTGTCCATTGAAACTGAAAATCTTTCTTCAAAAGCTTCTCCATGGGTGCAGTAATTTGTGCATAACCCTTAATGAACTTCCTGTAGTATCCAATATGTCCCAGTGCAGTGCGTAATTGTCTGATTGAGGTAGGGGGGGGGGTAGATCAACAATAATGGCATTCTTGGATGGGTCTACCAGCAATCCCTGCTTACACACAATATGGCCCAACAACACTCCAAAAGGTGAAAAGAAGATGCACTTCTTCAGATTCAGGGCAATATGACATTGCCTGCACTTATCCAACATTAGTCTTAAACATTCAATATGATTATGCAGTAGGCTAAAAACAGTCCAATCATCAAAATATACTTCCAAAAATTTGTGTAAAAACTCCTTGAATTCTTCGACCACCACCGTAGAAAAGATGGTTGGTGAATTCTTCAATCCAAAAGGCATCACTGTGTATTAGGATCCCCATTCTGTTGCAAATGTGGTCTTATGGAGATCTTCTTGAGCAATCCTGATTTGGTGATAACCTGAGAATCCATCTAGAAAGGAATATACCTCATGTCCTCCTACATTATCTAACACTTCGTCTGTAAACAGTGTAGGGAATGGGTCATGCAGACGGGCATCATTCAGCTTCCTGAGATCTACACAGATCCTGATCTCTCCTGTCTTCTTATCTTGTACCACCATAGGACTAATCCATTCTGACTCTTCCACAGGTTCTATGATTCTTGCTTCCAACATTCTGTCTAGTTCGATCTTCAATTTCTACTTATATTTGGGATTCAATCTGTAGGGTCTCTGTTTAACTGGCCTTGCATCTAGTTTCAAGGGGATCTTCATCTCTCCCATGGGCCCTTTTATGCCCTTCATGTCAGTGAACTTGGTTGGGAACAAGTCTTGATATTCATGCAGTAATTCTGTGATCTTATCAATGGTGGCATCATCCCAATAATCTCCAACATTAGCAAGCTTAGGTGCTTGGTCTGTTCCAATATTAACTTTCTTGATTTTAATTGGCTGTCCAATGAAAGGTAGTTCGACTCCTGGTCCTTCTATGTCTCTCTGTCCTTCTGTTTATGCGATATTCACATTCCTAGGATCGTCATCTTCATCAACATTGATATTGTGTTACAGGAGAATCCCCTTGCGGACAAGTGGATTTCCTCTTGGATACTAGACCCCTATGACTAAGACATAAAAGGGATATTGTGGACACTGACATTCCTTTTCATGAAGGTAAACTATTCAAAGAAGAAGAAGGAAGAAGGGTAAATACCTTTTACTGATGTTTGTCCTTGCTCGATCCAGGCCGATCTTGATCTCTAAGTCCTTCAGAAGGTCCTGCACTACAATGAGAAACAACAACAAAACATACTTCCTACTCTACCATGATTAGCTTCATAATGGATCTATAAAAGAAACAAGTTCATGAAACATACACAAACTTTAAAGGAAACAGGCCAAGCATAGATTTATATTAATGAAAACAAAGTGAGATGCTTACAACCATGGATGTAGGTGCAACAACTTCACCAAGATCTCTTTGTCTAGACCCTTGCTCAAATAATCCACACATAGAATGATGATGCTTCAATGATATCTCCCTTATGAGATCATAAGTTTGATGCTTCACAATGTCTCCATCCCTATTTTTACCATGAGAAGGCCTCCTTATATAATCTTGGAGAGACCCAACCACCTTAGATATTCTTGGGATAGGTTGAGGATCTTTCTCCATCAGTTGTGGATCCTCCCTAAGATTGAGCCTTGACCTCAGATTCGAATCCAACAAACTCCATAGATGAGGGGGATTTTTCCCTAATTTTTCTCAACAGTCAAAGATCTACTGAAATAGCCCAACGCTCCCTCAAAAGGGTACACAGAGTGCTGCAAAGCTCCCCCAAATAAGGCTAGGGAGTGCTGGCACTCCTTGATAGTGGTTAGGGGAGCAGTGCCCAAATTTTCCCTAAAAAAGCCCAGTGCTCCCTCAAAAGGGTGCACAGAGTGCTGGAACGCTCCCCCAAAGAAAGCTAGGGAGCGCTGACAGTCCCTGATAGTGGGTAGGGGAGCATTGGCCTCCAAAATTGAATTTTAAGTGGTTTTCTTCATGGAAAATGATTTGTACTCTTCATCAGATGATTTCTCTTCCTAAAACCAGTCTTTGAGGGTGTCTTAAGTGTCCCTGTGATGTCGTTAGAGACACGACATAGGCGAGATGGAAATATGATGTTTGCGACACTTGTGGTCAAGATGCGACACTTACGACACCTGTAATGATGACACTTGCGACACTATTCAAGTGAGTAATTTTGATGTGTAACAGATTGCCCCCCAAAGTGCGAAGTTAGAAGACAAAAATTGATAACTGAAGTACTTTGTAGATTTTTTCGAGCAAGGGTATGGACGTGGAGAACCTGGTAGAAGCTGCACACAACCATCAACAAAAATTATGACATGTTTCAAACCCAAGGCATGCATACCTATACTTGAGTGATAAAGACTTTCAATGTATGGCCGCCATAAAATACACTGCAGATCCATAATTATATTGACAAAAAGGTATAGCCACTGAAGACACAATGTGGATCTACATTCCTATGACCTGAACTGATCGTAGCCACGAAGAATACATAGTGGATCTACGATATGACAATACATAGCCATGACCAATACAAAGTGGATCTATGTGACAATATATGTGTCAATGTTCAAAAGAAACTCCGTTGCAACATGGGCAAAGTACATATAAGAGTGATGACTTAACCCAGGGTCTTCTTACCGATCCCAATGTAGTACGAATCTAACCATGTGAATAGATGTCCTGATGTCGAACATGGCAGAAACCACTTGATTACTGGTCAATGAGATAAACCGTTAACAAGCGGGAGGTAAATCACCATTGATGTCAATGATTCCCAAGGTACTCTAATACATTCCAACAAATGTGAATGGATGAGCAGAAGTCAAACATCTGTGGAATCATCCGATCAGAGGTCAATGATGTAAACCCACTATCGGACATGAGGAGCCCTGCCATTGAGGCATACAGGTACCAAGGTACTAACTGGTTTCTAAGTCTAGCTCCTAGATAACGTGCTGAAGTTGACAGGAATAGAGTCGTCGAAGGAGAGCCTTGGTGTATCCCCCATCAACGACATGAAACTTACACAAAGATTTAATTGGTGGATCCAATGAACATGGACTGACATGGGTATTGAAACGTGAATTTGTGATGGTTGACTCTTGAGGCAGATACTTCCCTTGAACACTGAGGTATGAGAGTAGAAAACTTGACATGGACCAAAACTTGATAATGCAGTGGATACTGTGACTTTCATCGGGTGACCCAAAGGAGTAAGGAAACTCAAAGGATTGGTTTAGTGTAGAGGTTCAGCGGATTGAAATGCATGCAAAGATACATGAGTGGGATTGACCGATGGCGGAACCAGATCGACCACTTTGGCACTCTTCAGAGGAGGAGTGGGGCTGATCGATGACAAAATTGGATCAATTACTTGGGTTAGTGGTTCAACCGAGAATGAAACTAGATTGACCACCTGATCAACCGGACTGACTGGGGATGGAACCAGATTGACCATTCCATCAACTAATGATGGGTTGGGAGAAATCTTACGATAACTGATTGGAATTTGAATCTTTTTCAAAAGAGAAGAAGCCTCGTCCATATGAGGACAAAGGTGAGAATAATGATCACCTTCACATAACATACAAGGAAATTTGACAGTTGTCTTCTTCTTACCAACCTTAACGTCACTAGTTGACGGGGCATCACCAACATGTTTGGCAGAGGCCGATGACGTAGAGGACCACATTTCTAAGACCTTGGGAATACCAGGGCAATCCCTCAAAAAGTGGTCACCCTTACAAAGACTGCAAGGGAATTTGGGTTTCAAATTCTTTATTTTAATCTTGTTGACCTCATCAACACTCCCAGTACTATTAACAATAGCTGGTTGGTTAGACCCAACATCTGATGTAGTTAGAGGCTTGTTCCCTTTCTGGTTCTTCTTCTTTTTCTCTTTCCATTTCTTCTTCTTCTGATCTTCCTGGCTACTTGCTTTAAATCTTTCACTAGGCGAAGAAGGAGAAAAGGAAGGAGACTTAATGGGTGAAGAAGGAAAAAAGTTGACATGAGGTTGACGTGTGGGTGGTGTACTAACATATGAAGTCTTAGGTGCAGCTAAAGCATTGGGAGGATTCGATATCACTGGAGTGGGGAATAACCAAACTGGTAATCCAATGGTGAGTCCTGGAAGACTCAGTGTGGCAATGTACGGAGGACCAAAGTTTCCAAAAAAAGGAAAGTTGAAAGGTTTCCCGAGACAAGGGGTTCCTCCATTGGTACTCCCAGGAGTTGATTCCAATAACACTGACTTGACCTAAGGTCCACTAAGTAAAACAAACAACACATGCTATGAATCTAAAAGTAAACAATCAAACAAAACTTCCCACAATGAAACCACTAGTTGGTGATGAAATCCAACATCGCGAGATCAATATAGGAAGGGGCAGGGATAGAGCGGGTGGATAAGTTACGTTAGCGACCTGCTTAACGGACTTACACCTTGGTGCAAGCTTCCATGCAATAAATGTGGATTTACCCTCCAAGGAGCCCAAGTGAGTTTGACCAACGTCTGTTCCAGGTACAGTGAGACTTCCCTTCACCGTCACCTCATGTAATACCCTGAAGATTATGGCTACTAAGGTCACCAACTGATAGTAATCCCATGGGCGGGTATAGTCGACAGTCTAGTCCAAACGTATGGGTAGGATAACAAGTCCGAAATCCTTTAAGAGAACTGAGGACAAATGGACCGGTAGAACTCTAGAGGACCCCGAACAGATCCAGAATTCACAAAGCACCGAGACCAAATGAAGACAGTTGAACCTCAAAAAGAACCCCCAATATACGATCTGACTACTATGAATGGTTGAACCATAGAGGGATAATCTCTGTAACTCTCCCGAACGCGACCTCGTGCGTGACCCCTGTGTGAGAGGGGGATCCCAGAAAGCCTATATGACAATTGGATTTGCTCTCCCTATCACAAGATGCTAATGTTTGTTTGACAACTTTGGAAAGTTATCCTTTCAAACTATTCCAAATCCCTACAACTTAAGCTAATGTAGGTTTGCTAACAGAAAATGTAAAAATGGCGGATGAATTTTAGTTAAGCACTTGATTTTAAGGCTGTTGTTTACTCAGAGGTGTATGAGAGTGAAAACTAATGATATAATGACTCAGTTCCCAAAACATGCATAAGTAATGATAAGCAGTCTTTTCTTTCAATGAATGGCTATTTAAGGGAAGGAGAAGGATTTTCCTGTCACTTTCAAACACTAAGATGCAATGACCTCATGCAATAGTCCTCAATCAAAAATCCGATACAATGCTAAAATGTTTATATGTGACTGATAATCAGTTTGATGTAAAGCTTCCTATGTTAATCAAACTTCAAGATCTGTGAGATGTAAGCAACCCGGAAGCAAACTTTACATAAACAAAAACACACCCTCGTTGTGATCAAACAAGAAAAAAGAAAACCAAATCCAGACAGGAGGAAATGCTTGGAGAAAATACCTCAAAGATCAAAATGAAATAGTGAAAAGCTCTTTGAATTTCCCTACAATAGCTTTCAGTCAATCAGATAAGTGAGAAAACAATAGTTCAACTCCAAATATTAGGGAAGAAGAGTGACTCAAAGTAAGGAAAATAGATGTCAAAAATCCAAACAAAACATCATTAATCCTTAGAAATCAAATAATTGGAGGCTAAACAAGGACACACTAAGATAGCACAAACCCTGAGCAGATGAATCAACAAAAAGAAGACTGAGAAAAACTACTCCCAAGAAGATTTCTGCAGAAAAAGGGGCAGTGCTCTGGTGTCAAGGGTACCAGAGCATTACAATGCTCTGTGGGAGCCTGAAAGAGAGTGCCAATGCTTTGTTGGTAAAGGTAGGGGAGCGCTGGCTTCTCAGAACTCAAAATTTTGCCCAGAAATAAAAAAAAACTCAAGAAAAATGCAAAAATTCAGTCTGTAAGATGAATCCAAGAGCCAAAAACACATATAAGGATCAGAGACACGATATGGAGAAGGTCAAAGAATGAGCAAAGGCCAAAACAAGACCTAGGAAATGAATAAAAAAATCAAAGTTCCTCTCCAGTGGAGTCGCCAATTTCTGTTACAGGAGAATCCCCATGCGGACAAGTGGATTTCATCTTGGATACTAGACCCCTATGACCAAGATAGAAAAGTTCTATTGTGGACACTGACATTCTTTTTCATGAAGCTAAACTATTCAAAGAAGAAGAAGAAGGAAGAAGGGTAAATACCTTTTACCGGCGTTTGTCCTTGCTTGATCCAAGCTGATCTTAATCTCCAAGTTCTTCAGAAGGTCCTGCAATACAATGAACAACAACAACGAAACATACTTCCTACTCTACCATGATTAGCTTCATATGGATCTATAAAAGAAACAAGTTCATGAAACGTACACAAACTTTAAAGGAAACAGGCCAAGCATAGATTTATATTAATGAAAACAAAGTGATATGCTTACAACCATGGATGTAGGTGCAACAACCTCACCAAGCTCTCTTTGTCCAGACCCTTGCTCAAATAATCCACACAGAGAATGTTGATGCTTCAATGATATCTCCCTTATGAGATCATAAGTTGGATGCTTCACAATGTCTCCATCCCTCTTTTTACCATTAGAAGGCCTCCTTATATAATCTTGGAGAGACCCAACCACCTTAGAGATTCTTAGGATAGGTTGAGGATATTTATCCATCAGTTGTGGATCCTCCCTAAGATTGAGCCTTGAACTCAGATTCGAATCCAACAAACTCTAGAGATGAGGGGGATTTTCCCCTGATTTTTCTCAATAGTCAAAGGTCTCCTGAAATAGCCCAATGCTCCCTCAAAAGGGTATACAGAGCGTTGCAACGCTCCCCCAAAGAAGTCTAGGGAGCGTTGGCACTCCTTGACAGTGGTTAGGGGAGCGCTGCCCAAATTTTCCCTAAAAAAGCCCAACGCTCCCCAAAAGGATGCACAGAGTGCTGGAATACTCCCCCAAAGAAGGCTAGGGAGCGTTGGCACTCCCTGATTGTGGGTAGGGGATCCCTGGCCTCCAAAATTGACTTTTAAGTGGTTTTCTTCATGGAAAATGCTTTGTACTCTTCATCAGATGATTTCTCTTCCTAAAACCAGTCTTTGAGGGTGTCTTAAGTGTCCCTGTGATGTTGTTAGAGACACGACATAGGCAATATGGCAATATGATGTTTGCGACATTTGTGGTCAAGATGCGACACTTACGACACTTGTAATGACGACACTTGCGACACTATTGAAGTGAGTAATTTTGATGTGTAACATATTGTAACATCCTTGCAGTTTCTGAAGAGGTGCAGTCCATTCATCCTCTTCTTTCTCAATAGGGAAGTTAAGTGCCTCCTCAAAGACTTTCCATCTTACAACTTGTAGAGTTTGATCTACTGAGGGGTACTGGCTTCCAAATGAAAATGTAGCTACAAAATTTTGAGTCATACCGTACCAATCTGAAGTGGTGAGGCGCAATTCTGTTTGAAGATACCAATTGATGGGTGTTGTGTCCAACGTGTTGATGAATTTAAGAACCCACTGTTCTTGAGGGATGCTTCTCCAGGCCTCCTCACAACTTTGCACATGGTCCTTCAAAAAACTTTGACTTATATATTGAACTTCACATCCTTTGATGTTGTCTGAAAACTGCGCTGTCATCAAAGTGCGACATTGCATCTAGTCCACGATGTTTGTTTTATGTGTCCCCCAACATATTGTTGGAATTTCTTTCAAAGTCTCATCCAGTGCCAACAATCTTTGTTGTACTGGTACAACTTCTTGAAATTTTAACAAGAAAGTTTCTAAGTGATTTAAACCATCAAAGGTGGGCAAGTTACTTACTTCTGTGCCAATCCAGTGAACTTCCCTGGTCAATCTGGCACACCTCCACATAGAAACTTCATTCATTTTGTTCTGCAAGTTCTTCAGTGCTTCTTTTGAGTCCGATGAGCATGCACTGTCACTTCTTCAACTTAAATTCCCATATACTGTAGGGTTAATGTAATCCTGCTGTCTCGCGGTCAATTTATATATATTCTCTAGCTCATATGCACGGTCTTCTTCTCTGATGGGTTCTGTTAGCACTCTGTAATTTGCCCAAGGTTGAAGAGGCAGTCACAAAGGCAACATCAAAACCACTTCGTGTCTTGGATCTAGCCCTCCAAGACTCAGAGAGGGATCTCTCTGTCTGATATAACTTTGTTTGAAGAGAATATTAGGCTAGTTAATGGGTTCAGAGTTATGTTCTTGGGGTTTTCTGGTTGAGACAACAAAAGAAGACCATTGGGCTATGGGGTCTGTTCACAAAGATAGAGACCAGATAACAGTTTATAAGAAGTCTTTTCACAGGGAGAGATTATGAAACTATTGGATTCTTTGGGAATAAGTGATGGATTAGCAGAAAATGTGAGATTATCCATCACAGTAAAGAAGCATTTAAGAATTTCTTCACCACAACATCAGAAGACCAACATTTAGATTTTTTTAAAAGTCAGAAAATAGGGTATGCACAGATAAATCCTATCACTTTAACTCCTTTTAAAAGATCAGATAGACAACACAATGATAACAAAGGCAGATACACATTCAATGACGAGGGAAAACTTCACCAATAGCTAACATACAAGAATCCAGTGAAACGTTTCTTTATATTTCTGGAAAATCTCTGATAGAAGTTACAGTGCTCCCATACTATCTGGGCGTGAGATAAACCACCTTTACATTAAAAATCACCTCTGAATAAATAGGGGAGATCCCCCAACAATTTTTGAGAGTCGGTTTTAACCGCCTTGGCCAAAAATAGCCACAAATCTCCCAAAATCCGGAACTGCCTGCCATGAAAGATGGGCCTAATTTCTGCGAAAAAGGGGTCCGAACAGACATCGTTTTCTCTTCAATTCTAACACCTAGGAAACAAATGAAGGAGGTTATTGTATATGGGCATGTGCTGGACAAAAACCTCCTTCGGTTTTTCCAAATTCACCTCCAACTGGCCGTAACAACTCTTGCAAGATCGGGACTGTAACAAAAAAACCGAAAATCCGAAAAAGGGCCTCGAAGATGGCTTTGATTCTCCCTGCTCGTGGCACTTGTGAAAAAACTGAGAGAGTTTTTTGTTATTCATTCCGTTACGGAGAAAAAACTCTCTCGGTTTCTTAAAATTCGTTTTCATTTGCCCAAAAATGTCCTCGGACGAAGACATGCTAAATAGGAGAAAATAGGGAAAAAATAAATGAAAAAGGCAGTTTTTTTTTCTCGGGATGGGTGGTATTCCAGACCCCCCTGAGGTGGTAAGCGGTTTTAGGGGGGGGTGGGTCCACTGGAATAGGGAGGCGACATGTGGATGGGGGGTGGTATTGGAAAACCATTATTTCAGACCCCCCCTCATTAAAGTTCGGATGGTGAGGGGGGGTCCGGAAAATTTCCCATTCGTTGATTTAATTTTATGTTTTTCACGGGGGCTTAGATGTGAGCGGGAGTTGAGGGTGGGTAGACTTAGGATAGTGTAGGTTTTTAATGTTTTTGTTTTTTAGTTTTTTATTATTGTTTTATTACATGTTTCGTTTGGTTTTTGTTTTTATGTATTTTGTTTTATATTTTATGTTTTTTTTATATGTGTTTAATATAATTTGTATTATATTTAATTTGTTTTTTATTGTTTTATGTTTGTTTTAAATTTTTAACATATTTATTTAATGTTTGGTTTTTTAATGTTTTTATTTTAATATTGTTTTATTTAACATTAATTAATAAAAACTAACCTAGTTACTAAACTAACTTAACTATTAATTAATTAATTAATAATTAATAATTAATAAATTAATAGTTAGTCTAACCACTTTATTTTAAATTATCCTATATTAAATTTTATTACTGGCATTATTAACCTAATGTTTTTATCCCTAGTCTGTTTATTCATGGATGGGTGATGGGCGAATGAAGGATGATGTCATGAGGTGACGGGGTATGTCAGGAAACGATGAATGGTAAGTGGGAAGGATGGTAAGCGGTAAGTGGTCTGGAGCGGAGGAGGTCCAATGCGATGGATGGGTGACACGTTGGGACAGGGCCCGTTGGGAAAACCGCTTCATTCTGGACCCCCCCCACCTTTAAAGGAAGAACGGTCCGGGGGGGGTCCGGAATTCAATCTCAGCCTTTGATGAAAGCGCTGGTGCCTCAGCCGTTTAGATGTGTGCCTTTGTTATCTCCGATTCTGGAGCCCCCCACCACCGTTAAATGTAGAACGGTCGGGGGGGGGGGTCCGGAAAAAATTGTCAACCATAGATCAGGGTGCCTCCTCTCCAGCCGTTCATCTATGCACGGTCTTTATTCGATGAGCGCAAAATCATATTTGCTTGGAAACTTAGGATAAGAGTATTTTGTGGATTTTGTGCATTGTTTCCCTTGAAAATAATTTTCATAGATGAAATATTATTTGCAAACCTATACACCCAGAGTGAAAAATATCCAGTCAACAGATGATCCTATGAATTATAGGGTTATAACAGTGGCTCCACTTGGGGATGGCACCTTCTTTCAGTAGGTGTCAAGAACCACAGACCTCTGAACATGTAGACCGGTGCTTTATCCATTGGGCTTATCCCAAAATATTATTTTGCAACCTGTACATGTTTTAATCTTGCAACTGAAACCAAATCAAATGAACACTGCTGAAAAAGAGATGCTCATAATGCTGAGCTTATTCACATTCTCCTACCTACCCTATGCTACTGATAATTTTGTTAAATCAAATAATACAAAAATGACAATGAAGCCAATCAAGTAGCTGCTGAGACCAGAGGACTGTTTGACTGCTCGCTGGCACAGTGTAAAGAGCAACTTGACCCTTTGCCCATAGATTCAAAACTGCAAAGTGTAATGGCCGATGCTGAAAACATGATTTATCTTTACAACTGGGACCTCGACAATCTTGAAGAACAAAAGTAATGCCAGAGATAGATTTAGGCTCTACAGTGAAAAAATTATCCATATAGATAGCTATAGGATCAAGGTAGAAATGACATGTTCCTTGATTTTTGGATTCTGCCAAGTAAGCGACATGCTCTGGCACTGTATCTATGTTATTTTCATCCTCATGCATTTCCTGACATGGCTGCAACTGCTCTGATGGGCTTTGTAATGTGACTTCTGYTGAAAAAGAGAATGAAGTTGACTGCCTGATCATGTCGATATCATAACAACATTTTATCCCATAGATGGATGATGGAGGAAGACTTTGACAACACCAGCCATCCAACACATCAGATATTGGATCCTGTAGAAATTGAACTAACTGTTGCATTGGTTCCACTGCAACTTCTTGATTTTCTGTGTATTTATCCTTTATCATATACTCAAGATTCTTTTTCAAAAACTGAAATGAATTAAAGCATAATGGTACAGAGTTGTTTTGGATTAACTCAAAATTTGCCTCAGGCCTTAATCTTTCCTCTGAAATTTGAAAATCAAAGTTGGTAAATGGCAGCAACTCTAGATTTAGAACAACCTCCACATCCTTAATGGCATCTTCAACTGATTGATCAAGGAAATTTTTGTCTTCACTATTTACAACTGGCCTAGAGTTTCTTTTTAGAAATTGAAAAGATGAGAAACATAAGGGCAAAGATTTTTCCCTTACTCTGAAATTTTCTGTCTCTTCCTCATCGCTGTCATGACTATTGTGCAAGGGCTAATTGTCACATCTGAACTGTAAATGATCTTCTTCCTGCCAATGACATGCTGTTGATTTCTTTGAATAGTCCACCTCTATTTCAACCTCATGATCATCATCATACTGATCATACTTGGGTAGATTATCCAAGTAAGAAAAGTCATCAAACATGCACATCATATCAGCTGATGGCTCTCCAACAAGATGAGTTGGAACTTCGTCTTTGACTGTGTTGTGAATTGAATACATGAAAGAATCATTATCCAAACCATGGTACCAAAGATGAACAACAAAATGTTTGGGAACAATGACCTTTTCTTTCTCTGAAATCATTGGAACATGGTGTCTTTGGGCAGCAAGCTCATATTTCCTGTTGATCCTTTGCATCATCTCTTCCATGGGACTGGCCAAAATCTCCAGTTTAGCTTCTGATGACTGCAGTTGCTCCCTTTCTTTGTCCTTTAACTTTGACCTTTTGATCAACAAGTTGGTCTCCACATCAACTACAATGCTCTGCATTTCTTCAAGTCTTGCAGTGTTCCTTTCTCTTAATTGGAATGCCATCTCAGGATCGAAGGCATCTGGGAAATGCAATTTGGCTAAACCAGGAGGTGGCCTTACATCCACAAGTATTGAATGATACACCTCATTGAACCTCGCTGAAAACTGTTGT
>SNQJ01S0037136.1:124969-137287 GCA_010110895.2 Picea sitchensis | reverse complement strand
GTTGATGGAGGATTCCCTCACAACAACAATGTATCTTGTGTACATTGCAAAGAGCCTCATATTACCCCTATATAATTTCTTGCATTGCTCATTCTTTGCATCTTGCTATTATTCGCATCTTATGGATAGAAGTTCCTATAAGGTGAGGTAAAATGTATAGAATCGCATATGTTCATAAATTATCTAGCATTCATTCTTTGGTTTCTAATGCCCTTCAATCTTCCCTAGCTCATTATAAATCCCTCTAGCATCACCATCAAGGCTTTGTCTATTTTCAAATTGGTGACTAACTTTGGTTGTATATGGACAAACAATGTTTTAAGGGGTAGCATCATAAAAAACTCAAGCCTATTTGATATTGTCCCTATATTGTTCTTCAATATATTAATGACAATGTTTGTCATTACTATTTCCCTTCCTTGCTAGACATCCATAATATCATTTATGTCAATCATCTCAAGCTATATGAGCCATCTATTCTGGAAGATGAAGTTCAAGTCTACCACTTAGAAGATAATATCCATACACTAGTGGACCTACACACCTGCTACACTTGTCATCAATGAATTACTTCCTATCGTGTTGAATGCCAAGGTCACCATCCCACTTAGGACAAATCGTTATCCTAAGTTGTTTTTAAAAATAACTTCTTCCATCTTGTTGAGAAAGTAGAGACATTGTAATATGGCATTACCATATTACAATGTAATATGGTAATACCATATTACAATGGAATTACCATATTACAATGTAATATGGTATTGCCATATTACAATGTAATATGGTATTTCCATATTACATTGTAATATGGCATACCATATTACAATGTAATATCGTAATACCATATCTCGTGTAATTTAAAAAAAAAAAAACTTAAAGGATGCATCGCAATAGAAACGAAAGTTCGTCGCAATTTTCCACGGATTTGTGTCGCACATAAAACATTTGCGTCATAAGTTTTGTCTTGGCATAAATTTTCGTCGCTATTGCCATGCTTTTGCGTCGCAAATTTCCACAATTTTTTTTACATTGCCACGGTGTTTTGTCGTAATTGCGACAATGTATAAGGTTAACTTATCTTGATGGTGATGACACGTGGAGAGATAATTTCGTCGTTGTTTCCACGAACACCTGGTTCGTGGATATAGCGATGAAAAATAATCTTGGCTTTCGTGGAAATTGTGGCGGATAAGTGTGGCAATAGCAACGAAAAACTGTGGCAAATTTGGTCATATGTACTAGTGAAAGTTGCTAAGGTCATATTTTCTCAAGTCAAATTTCCTCGAGTCATAGTTCCTGAGATCATAGTTCCTCAGGTCATAGTTCCTAAGGTCAAAGTTCCTGAGGTCATAGTTCTTCGGGTCAAATTTCCTGAAGTTATAGTTCTTGAGGTCAAATTTCCTAAGGTCATAGTTCTTGAGGTCAAAGTTCATCATGTCATATCTCATGAGGTCATAGTTCCTAAGTTCAAAGTTTATGAGGTCAAAGTTCTTAAGCTTAGAGTTCCTGAGGTCAAATTTTCTCAAGTCAGAGTTCCTGAGGTCAGAGTTCCTAAGGTCATAGTGCATAAGGTCAAAGTTCCTGAAATCATAGTTCTTAAGGTCAAAGTTCCTCGAGTCAATTCCTAAGGTCAATTTTCCTAAGGTTAAAGCTCTTAAGGTCTGATTTCCTAAGGTCAAAGTTCTTGAGGTCAAATTTCTTAAGGTCATAGGCCTTGAAGTCAAAGTACCTAAGGTCATAGTTCATGAGGTCATAGTTCTTGAGGAATTATGATATGGGGAACTATAAGTGCACAAGAACCTTGATAATTAAACCCTAAATCTTATTATCCCTAATACCACTGCAAATTTATTGGCTTATAGTTGATAGGAGGACGGGTTAATCTTTGGGTAAGGCCCAACCTCAACTATGTTGCACAAGCACTAATTATCTATTATAAACTCATATTTCTATCCAGCATGGTGCTAGCATGTCATTCACAAATAACATATAAATGTTTATAAAAGGAAGTTATCCTAGTAACTCAAGTTGCAATCCCTTTTTAGTATATAATGAAACAAGGTGATTCTCCTAGTATTGCAATGGATTCGCCATGAATTTGAAACCTTATTGTAGTGTGCTACCAAACCTTTGTTAATCAATATCTTATTGACTATTTGACCTTAAGAAAATACATTTTATGTGGTTGTGTTAGTAAGATATTGCAACTCAATTAACAATGGAGTTGATTAATATTATGTTATTGTAATTAAATGTTGGTTTCACCAGAGTAGGATCAATCCAATTGAAATCATACAACATAAAAAAGTTGTGGAGGATATTACTAGATTATCAGGGCCTTATAAAGACTAACCTAAATCAAACACATTTTATGTGGTTGTGTCATGAAGATATTGTTGGAGAGTTTTCAAGGTCATAAGATAATCTACTATGTGTTTTAGGCCTATATGTTCATTTGCATCACAATCCATCGTTCATTTAATATCCCACTCTCTCTCTTTGCAACCCTCTGGTTTATTGGAGTGAAAACCTTAGATTCGTTTGTTTTCACAATCTTAGAGCTTTGCTCTATGTTTTCAATCAATGCTAAAACTTTCAGTCGGTAGAAGTCCTTGGACCAAGTGGCTTCCAACCAATTAGTACTTGGATAGTATCTTCTCAAGCCATATATTAGTAATGGTATGCTCATGCTTGTGGATGCACACCAATGCACACAACAATGGTTGGGTCCAAGTGCAATCCCTAGGCGACTTTGGTGGAATAGATACCCCCCACTTGCAGTTGCTTAGCTAAAGAGAGACTAAAGTAAATGGTGTTAATGGATACCCCGTAATGTTAATTCTAAGCAGAATAACCTCATCGTGATAACAAGAAGCTTGTTCAAAAAAAAATATAGATGTGTCATAGGTTGATGTGTCAAAAATTTGGCATGTTGGGTGATGACATGTTGATCAATTAGGTTAATTGATTGGTCCAAACACCATATTCTCTAGTAATCCAATTTTCTTTCTTTCTTATTTTGTTAAACTCAAATACCTAAGGCATCCATTATGGCCCAATTGCCCAATATCCCTACTACCTTGATGGCCTGAATTTATTTTTCTAAGAGTCCAATCGTTGGTCGCGTCATCGCACAGATAAATTGTCTTCAAGGAAAGTGGAACCTCGATGGTACCATTGCCCTTACAGCCTAACTACCAAAAAAAAAATTAGGTGTCCAAAAGTTAGTGGGGTCAAATTGTTGGAGATACATTTTCTTCAACTCAAGTGGAACCTTGATGGCCTGATTGTCCCATTAGCGTAGGCCTTATCAACCTATTCCATATTATCTTAAGCCATTTTTAACCATTTTCATTTTTAGAGATGGTTCTTTATCTGGTAAAAACCTTAAGAAAAAGCAAAAAAAATCAGTTCCACTTATTACTTAAAAAACTCTATCCACATAATGCCTAAAAAAAGTTATATTTATACTCAAAATAAATTTATTCACTAAATAATTAAATCTAACAAGCTTAAAATTGTGCTTGTATAAACCTGGACATACAGTTTCAACAATAAGATTACTAAACAAAATATAAATTAAAAATAAAAACTAAAGCTTATGATAAACATCAACAATAATGCCTATCTAGGTTGTCAACAATAATATTATTAAGCAAAATATAAATTAAAAACAAAACTAAAGTTTATGATGCACATTAGCAATAATGCCTACCTAGATTTTCAGATCGTTTATTCTCTTTCTACTAGGACGATTGCATCCTTAGCCAGAGCAGTAATGCTAGAGTTACCTAAATCTTTTGGTAGGCTGAGTGCAAGAAATAAGTGAGTGTGCTTAGGGATTTGAACAACAAGGTCCGAGATGGCATCCAAAAAAGTTGAGAACTCCAATTTCCTTCACTCTAGGAGGATAAAATTTATACAAAACCCTTTTTCCTAGTGCCTTAACCTAAGGGTATGCTTCTCCGCCTCCACAACATTTTGAACTCTGGTTTTGTTTTCATTTTTGTTTTGAACTCTAGTGCTCCAATTTTCTTTCTTTCTTATTTTGTTAAACTCAAATACCTAAGGCATCCATTATGGCCCAATTGTCTGATAGCCCTACTACCTTGATGGCATGAATTTCTTTTTCTAAGAGTCCAATAGTTGGTCGCGTCATCGTACATATAAAGTATCTTTAAGGTAAGTGGAAACTCGATGGTACCATTGCCCCGACAAAATGACTAGCAAACATTTGTCTAAGTGTCCAAAATTTAGGGAGGTCAAATTGTTAGAGATAAATTTTCTTCAAGGAAAGTGGAACCTTGATGGCTCGATTGCATCATTAGCTTAATTGGCTTGATGGCCCAACCATAAAAAAAAAATTCAAAGTGTCCCAAAGTCAATTGAATTAAATCATTAGAGATAAACTTTCTTCAAGGGAAGTGGAACCCTGATGGCTTGATTGCCTCGATAGTTGTTGGAGTAGGATGTTTTGGGAATCACGTAGGAGCAAACCACATGGCAATTCATTTAGCACATTTTGAGGAGCAATGCACACGGAAGGTGAAATTTAATTAGAAGTAGTTAGACCTTTTGGTCCATTCTGTAACGGGATAAGCCTTAGTGTCAATGTATAAATATGTATGGCTTTTGAGTAGTTTGGGGAAGGAGTATGATATGGATGAGCGAGTTCAGAGCTAAGTGTGCACTGTATGCGCGAATGGTAAGGGCATGTTGGGTTATATATGAGATATCTTGTACGATCACAATGTGCACCTTTTGTAAGAAATAATGTTGAATGATAATATAAAAAGCCTGTCGTGGTGGACGTAGCCCAGTTTGGGGTGAACCATGTTAAATCTTTGTGTTATGATGTATGTCATGTTGTGATGTGTTTCTTTTTTGTTATATTTATGACACACTTAGTGAATGAATGATTAATATGAATAATGTATATTATGGTTATGCACACATGATGAATGGTCTGATGAATGAATGTTAAGTATGTTGAATATGATGAATGTCTCATATTCCCCCGTGACTGTGGAAACCTGGTTCCTACATTCCCCATGGGTACCTTGGGTGAGACTTCACTTGTTTGCGAGTGATGCCGAAAGGGTTGGTATCTTTAGGGAGTGGCTTGGGAAGAGCCACATGTGAGTGTTGGGGGCTTGTTGGAGCAGAACATTTTGGGACCAATTTTGGGAATCGCACAAGAGAAAACCACGCGACAAGTCGGCTGAGGAGAAGCGCGTGTGGAACAAAGGAAGGTAGTTAGCGCATTTTGAGGATCAATGCACACAAAAGGTGGAATTTAATTAGAAGTAGTTAGACCTTTTGGTCCATTTTATAACAGGCTAAGCCCTAGTGTCAATGTATAAATATGTATGGGTTTTGAGTAGTGATAAGTTTGGGGGAAGAGTATGTTATAGATGAGTGAGTTCAAAGATAAGTGTGCATTGTATGCAAAAATGGTAAGGGCATGTTGGGTTATATCTGAGATATATTGTATGAGCGCAATGCACACCTTTTGTAAGAGATAATGTTGAATGGAAATATAAGAAGCCTGTCATTGTGGACGTATCCCAGTTTGGGGTGAACCACGTTAAATATTTTTGTTATGATGTATGTCGTGTTGTGATGTGTTTATTTTATGTTTTGTTTATAGTGCACTTAGTGAGTGAATGATTAATATGAATATGTTATGTAATGGTTCTATGCACATGATGAATGGTCTAATGAATGCTAAGTATGTTGAATATAATGAATGTCCATATTCCCCCATGACTGCGGAAACCTGATATCTAAAGTCCCCATAGGTACCTCGGGTGAGACTTCACCTGCTTGTCGGTGATGCTGAAAGGGTATGTATCTTTAGGGTTTTATTGGTGATTTAATGTTGAACCCCGAGTCTTCCCACTGGGCACCAAAAATAGTTCAATTGGCTTGATAGCCTGACTTTGAAATTTTTTTCTAAGTAAAATCACCACTGTTCTGCTTAGCTTCATCGGGCCGCGGTGGTGGTTTTCGATGTCATATATCCACATTGACATAGAAAGATATTTCTATTTTATAACTAAAATTTTAAATGCATTCGATGAATGTATTTTTCAACAAATACAACAACACAGCAATAGTGTCAATATTGCACAATATACACAAATTCTTTTTAGGTTTTGTAACCAACGATATATATGTATAGTGTGGACACTATTGTTGGTTATTATTGATGTATTGTGTCGTGCGTTTGTCCACATTTTTCATCGTGTTTCACGTTAAAAAAATAAAAATTACATACTTCAAGTTGCTTCTGGCCTTTCCAATGGCCATGGAGTTGGTTTAATTTTGTTGGCGCAGGCTATTTTGGGAATTGAACAGCAATAATGGTAGACAGTTGGAAATGGGACTTGTAATTGAGCGCGCACCAGAAAATAAGGAAAAGCAGTGAGTCGGGAATCAAGGAAAAGCAATGCAAGGAAAAGAAGAGTCAAAGCAAGGAACGGTTGGATCGAGGACTAGCAGCGTGCAGGAAGTTGTACAGTGGACAAACCTAATCCACTTAGGGTTAGGGTTAGGGTTTTGGGTCTTTGTTATAAGGGGTTTTACCCATTTTGGTAGTATAAATAGGCATTGTAAGATCCGAGGAGATCATTTGTGGTACGTTTTGAAGAGTTTTTTAATTGTAGTTACTAGTTTTTTAGTCGAGAGTTTTGGAGTAAATTACTGATTCAGTTTTGGAGATGAGTCGATTCTTGAGTTGTAACTAAGGGTCAAGTCGCAAGATGTGGAGATTGGCACAACATTGGTCAGCCTCACCATTACTAAACTTATGATGTAATCTGTGTAGCGCAATATTTTGAGGAAGATGAATAAAGAAGCATAGAATGCCAAATCTTTGTGAACGTAGCCTAGGGGGGTGAACCACAGTAAAATACTATGTCAATGTGTGGAATGTGCTCTTTATACCTTGCAATTTCTTTTATGATGAATGAATGGGTAAATGAGTGAATCTGTTAAGGTTAATTTGCGATGCACACTATAATAGTTATGTTATTTTCTGTAGAATGAATATTAAGGGTTAAATGAATGGTAGATTTGGATGATGGTATGGTAAATTGATGAATATTGAAGTATAAGTAGATAAGTAGGTCTAACATCCCCATGAGCATCATCCCTTCCGCGATTGCAGAAATCTGGGTTATGCAATCACCCATAAGCCATCTCGGGTGAGACTGCATTGTGCACTCTGTGCGCAATGTTTCCTTTTGGTCTCTAGAAGGGCCGATGGTTTCTAGGGTTTTGTTAGAGAACTAAGGTAGAACACATGTTAGCCCATACATCCAAAAAATGGTTCTGTTGTCGGTTGGAACTTAGAAGATCATATTGGAGGGGATTTGAAGAAGAGAATGCAGTGGTAAAAGGGGATGTTTAGGCCATGGAATCCAATTAAGCAAGAGATTTAAATATGGTTGGAGACAAACCAACTTGAGTTTGTGTAGAAAGACAAGAGAAGCTCTAGGTATACACCGCATCAGTATTTACAGAGGTATGTGTTTACTAATTAGCATGAGGCATATTTATGTTATTTTCCAAAGTTGATACAAGAGTGGATATTGGTGTTGAAGGATGCTCATCCAACTAATCAGATAAGGCCAGTAGAGTGGACTATTGAGAACATTGTGTGGTTGGAAAGGGTCAATAATAAATTCACACGCGCAATGGATTTCTGGTTAGACAGTATTATTGCAGGGTTTATTACTGAGTTTACAGTCGATACTACAAAGTCTTACATTGTTGCAAAGCAAGAGTTTCTGAAGGGATCAAGAGGAAGGTACATTCGATCACTTTACACGTCAATCAATATTTTATTGCATGATAAAGGAGTGATGACAATGGAGTCAAACAACTAAATCACTCTACGCACATGGGGGAGTTGGGGGAAGCACTAAGGAAGAACTGAGATATGGAGAGGGCTCTGGATGGAGGCCAGAAGAAGGAAGAAATGGAACCTATTATGATGGATGAGGAATAGAACAAGGAAATAATGGAAAGATCACGAGTGATGCACATCGGAAGACCATACTAGTATAAGATAAACAGGGAAAAGAGGGTAGTAGTCGAGCAAGAGGGCTTGGATAGCGATGAGGAAGAGGTAGAGGATCTTTGTGAGACGTGGTAGATTGAGGAAATCTTGCACGCCACATATGAGAGGAAAACCAGAGGTCAAGGGTCCAGCACAAAAGAAGGGTATCCATTCCAGTTCCGAATTAGTGTGGAACCCACAACCCCATGTGCGACTAAGACATATGAAGAAGAAGAAACATTCAAACAATAAGTGATTAGTGGTATAAGGATTTTAGTAGGATGTGGGTCCAGTGTAAATCAAGTAAAAGCATAAGTTCATCTAGTAGTAGTCAGGTATATACACTATGTGGAGGTGGTAGTACATCAAACTTCACAATGGCAGGAGTAGATCCAACTATTTCATTACCAGAGTTTCGTGGAGAAGGGTCGAGGACCTTGAGAAGCATTTGTTTATTTGTGAGAAGAATTGGGCAGCTAAGCATATTACATATGAAGATACAAAAGTGGCGCAGTTGGAAATCACATTCAGAGACCACGCGCTAGACTAGTATATGGGCCTCGCAGTAAATAGTCCACAAGGAGCAACTACAACTATCGCAGATGTGAAGAAGGCCTTGATCAATGAATTTCAGCGACCTAGTTCAGAGGATCAGTTCATGAATGAGATGATAGAGATGAAACAGAAGCCCAGTGAGTCAATATGGGAGGTTCATCAGAAGTTAAAAATACTGAAAGGTAAGTTGAAGTATCATATTACAGATATGAAACATAGAAACTTATTTGTTAATTCGTTATTGGCACATTTGAAGTATCCATTGAGGATGTTAGCAACAATGTTGGTATCGGGGCATGAAGGTACACAGGTCTGCAGGATTTCCCGAGAAGCACCCAAGCGCAGCACGGAGGAACCCCTTTTCAGTTACAATTCAAGCGAATGGGCAAAGTTTTGTTAACGGTCACTGAGATCCACCTATAAAAGATGATCAATGGTCGTCAGGATTTCGGGGCTGCCAAGTTGCCCCGGGGTTAATGCAAGAGATAGCTCCAATAATTCAAGACAAATCTGGGTCGTCCGATCCAATTGGGACATGTGGCTTCCAGTCGGTGTATCGGGGATCAGAGTTTCGGTAAACAAGGAGCCTCCCATTCGTTGCAGTTGAGATCGCCGATCGGTGAAATGTCGAAAGTGCCTTTGAAGCCGAGCCCATGGTCCTAGCACTAAATTACTTCAAGTGAGCTTGTAAATGAGGGTGGTTCCCTTTTAAATATCGAATGCCCCCTCATCTATTCATCCTAAGGACGCGTGGTGCAAGTTCTGGTCGCGTCGGCGTTTCGACATTCAAGAATTCATGGGGTGAGAGTTTCATGTTGTTCAACATCTCAAAACCCCGAACCCCGATAGCATCGAAAGCGTAGAAAGTGGGGACCGCGGTATCACGAAGCATTTTCAGCCGTCCATCCAAAGGGGACACCTGGCGGCAAACTGAGCCATCTCGATGTTTCGCCCATCGCGACTCCAAGGCGCAAAAAGCAGCTCCGTTATGTTCCGATGCACGAGATGTCGGGAGAGTCCTGGACCCGGGCCCACAACAACCTCGGGTGAGTTCAAGATCGTCAGATCTCAGAGGGACGCGTGACACCAGATTGAGTCATCTAGGCATTTCGCTCATTGCGATTTCAAATTGCAGGAATAGCTCCTTCCCATTCGTGAATGCCGAAAGCGCATTGGGGATAAGCACATGGTCACAGCCCATGGTCACTTAGGGAGAGGAAGGAGCTGCGTAAAGAAGGCCAAAGGCATCGAGTTTAGTTACAGAGGGGATCATCACGATCTCCAGGTGCCATCGGACCCGATCTAAATATTGTTTCTAGCATTGAAGTAAATGAAGGCAAGAGCGGGTGGTTGGAACCTCCTTTCATTCATTAAGTGAGGGGGATGGAGGGTCTGGCGAGCCGCCTGCTCGCAGAGGTCCTGTGCATCAATTTTCTCAAAGAAGCCATGCCAAAGTCCTCAACTCAACAGAGAAGTCTGCACACGCTAGCCGAGCACTTAATGGCTCAGCTACCCTCCTTGCAGGAGCCATGCATAGTTAAGATGGTGCTTAAAGAAAGATATCAGTATGAATTTGACTGAAGCGACACCAAGCTTTGGGTGACTGGACACGCCTCTGTGAAGTGAATTTTCCTGGGTATATAGACTCAGTTTTTGTATTTTGAAAGAGATCGATGGTTGAGCATAGCTCCCGATTGTAAGGTTTTGATGAAGCGTTGGTCGCTCTGGTTAATGTATAAGGCATTTGAGATTTCTTACTTTATGGATGTCAGCTTCCCTTCCATTTATTTGTTTATTGTGTTAGAACAACTCAAAATTGGAGGATCCAGTCGAGTTGTGGCTGTTATAGGATGATGTAGGTTGGATCATTGTAATAGTCACATTGTTTCTAATCGGTTCTTGTGATGTTCTCAGCACTGAAACAACTTGGAATTGAAGAATTTAGTCAAGTCACCCCTCAGCTTTTTTGAAACTCTGGACCAAGAGGATCTTGGCTTTGGGGTTTTTCTTCTTCAAGCTTCCGAAGGCCTGTTGGTCGAGGCAGTCTTACTCACCCTTCTCACAAGTCTTCCATCTACCACCCTTTAATCAACTTACTAACAGAAGTTGGATCAAGACCTCCCTTGCTTTCTACATACCAGGCCCAGTTTCCCGAGTTAAAGCTATATTATCTTGAGTCTTCACCCATCTGATCACCCCATTAAACAAATCATGACATAAAACTGATGGGCGTTGGGCTCTGCTCCTGCAAGCAATCCAGGAGTGACTTCTGACACTAACATTTATGGCGTCGTCGCCGGGGATGAAGTTGAATATTTTCCCCAGGATTGAACGACAACGATTAACTGATTTTGAAGGTGCATCAGATATCAAAATTATCAAGATTGTTGTTGTGCACCTGGCGACTCCATTGTGACGACCTCACTGGGGTGAACCTGCCGTATTAATTGTGGCTTTCAAAGGTAGGCATACACGGTCTCATCCACAGTTGCCTCTAGCTACAGCTGAAACTGATCCGGAGGCGGTTCTCAGAAGAGGAAAGAACTGTGAAGAAGAAGCTTCCATCGGCGAACCAGGTAATCCGCCATCTCCTTCTGTAGGAACTCCATTTTCTCCTCCTCGGTTTCTTAATAGACCTCCTTCAGAGGTTTCCCGTTTCCTGAATTTTGGGAGTGTTCCTGCTGAGTTTTCCCCTCCTGGTCTAGGATTGGAGGGAGAAATCCTTGTCACTCCCCTCTCCTTTGAAGCTGTACCTTGGCATAGACCTAGGACTACAAAAGATTTCCCCATTTCTGCACAAAGAAAAACACCTGCTGACTTGAGCTCGTTAGCCTTCTCCTTAAATCCTCTCTTGTTTCCCACTCCACTTCGAGACTCATTCCTAGTAGCCCCTTCATGAACTCCTTCCCCTCCAAGTTCTCCTCCACCTAATATTCCTATGGCTGGTGCTAATCCCCCTCTGAATAGAATGGATGCCATAGTCACTGCCAGATACATCCCCTTAATCCTACTCCATCCTATGAATCCTCTCCCTGCTGGGGATTACCTTAAATACATGCCCAAGTTCACTAGAGAAGGAGACATAACTGCGGAAGAACACCCGGTTTCTTTCTACAGTTATGCAGACAACCTCAACATTGAAAATGAAGATGTCTGGATGAGAGTCTTTGTCCAGAGCCTGGATGGCGAGGTGAGGAAATGGTTCAAAGGATTNCAGTGGGGCGATAGGAAAGATTTCATGTACTACATGACAGAGTTCGGGTCTTTGAAGAAAATGGAAGGAGAGTCTGTCTCCGACTTCTCCAAAAGATTCAATAAGATGTATAATAAGATTCCTGCTGAAATAAAGCCTTCAAAAGCCTTGACCAAAATTTCTTATGCTAGTGCATTTGGTCCCGATTTTTGTCTCTTATTAAGAGAAAGAAGAGCCACCTCCTTAGCTCAAATGCAAGATGCAACCATAGAGGTGGAATCTAATGTATTGGTAGCTGACAGACTGAGGAATAAGGTTGACGCATACAGGAGAAAGGGAAGATTTGAAGCCTCAACTTCTGGCCCATCGGTCCCCCACCCTCAAGTGGATGAACTGACCAGGATGGTGAAGTCTCTGTCTGCAGAGATGGAGAGAATGAAAGTGGAAGGGAGGCAAGCATACAAGGGCCCCCCAAACGCCGAAAAGGGAGGAGGTTTCAGGAGGC
>SNQJ01S0037136.1:94605-124253 GCA_010110895.2 Picea sitchensis | reverse complement strand
ATGATCTCTATTCCTTTGACTCCAGAAAAGTCCAGTGTCTAGGGGTTATCAAAGACTTGGTCGTGACCTTGTTTCAGCTGCCCATGAAAAGTGTGGTCATGGATATTGTAGTGGTCGATGTCCCCCCCAAGTTTGATATGTTGTTATCAAGATCTTAGATAAAAAGACTGGGGGGAACCTTGCATATGGACCTCACATACGCTACTATCCCGGTGTTTGGAGGAGAGCATAGAAGACTATACAAGGAAGCCAATTAGCCTATATAATCAGTGATGAGGCCAACCCTACCAACCATCCCATTTTCACCTTAGATATTGATTTAGGTTCCAGTGTGCTTCAACTCACCCATGCTCCCGAACCTCCTCTTAAACTCAGGAAGCAGCCCACCATTTCCCATAAATTTCCTCCCTCCATCACCCCCGTCTGGAAAATGTTCTTTGATGGAGCCTCTTCCAGGGAAGGCGTTGGAGCTGGGGTGGTTTTTGTGTCACCTGCTCAGGAAACCATATCTCTGTCATACAAATTAGAATTTGAAGCTACTAATAATGTGGCAGAGTATGAAGCTCTTGTCCTGGGGTTAAGAGCTGCGAGGGAAATGGGAATTCAGGAGGTAGCAGTGTTTGGATATGCAGAGTTGGTGGTCCAACAGATCAGAAACGCCTATCAGGCTAAGCATCCTCGACTCAGAAGCTACAAAAATGAGGTGTGGGACCTAGTTGACAGTTTCTTCTCAGCATTTAACATTTATTTCATCCCAAGAGAGGAGAACACGATGGCAGATTCCTTGGCTACATCAGCAAGTAATTTTAGAATACCCTTGCCACCTAAATGCAGATATGATGTAGAAGTGAAATACAGGCCCTCCATACCTGACAACGTCAAACATTGGAAGGTATTCGAGGATGATCTCGAGATCAAAAAGTTCTTGGAGACTGTCGAAGAATTTTCAAAGATGCATATCGACCGAGACTCTGTCTCTGAAGAAAGGCTTGATGAGGGTAATTTTCTGAATAAGATTGCAGAGCGTAACATTGTGTGGTTGCCCGGCAATCATATTCCAAGGGGATTGGTTCCTTTGGAAAGGCTTTTTGATAGAAATGATGTGTCATTAAAAGGAGAGACCTCGAAGGATGACACTGGTACTATTCAGTGCAACATTGGGACCGAGAGTGAGCCCAAGTTTGTCAAATTGTCAAGAAGTTTGACAAAGGAGCAGAGGTCTGAATACATTGGAATTTTGAGGGAATTTGCTGATGTTTTCGCCTGGACCTATGAAGACCTCAAAACCTATGACACCTCTGTCATCGAGCATAAAATCCCATTAAAAGAGGAGGCAAAGCCATTTAGGCAGAAGCTGAGACAGATCAATCCTATGATGTTGCCTATCATGGAGAGGGAAGTGAAGAAGCTTCTTCGAGCTCAGATCATTGTACCACTGAGATATTCAGAGTGGGTGGCCAACTTGGTGCTAGTAAGGAAGAAGAATGGAGAGATCTGACTCTGTGTAGACTTCAGAAACCTGAACAGGAGCTCACGAAAGGATAACTACCCCTTACCAAAGATGGAACATATACTGCAGAGGGTAACAAGAGCTTCCAGGATGTCCATGATTGATGGTTTCTCTAGCTACAATCAAGTCTTCGTTATGCCCGAGGACAGGGAAAAGACGGCATTCACCACTCCATGGGGCACATTCATGTATGCCAAGATGTCGTTTGGATTAATGAACGCAGGGGCAATGTTTCAGCGTGCCATGGACATAGCTTTCGTCAGAGAAAAGGACAAATTTGTGGTCGTTTATCTGGATGACATCACAGTGTTTTCAAAATATGATAAAGAACACAGTCGTCATCTCAGGAAGGTTTTCCTAAAATGCAGAAATTTTGGCATCTCATTAAACCCTAAGAAATCTTTGTTCACCATGTAGGAGGGAAAGTTACTAGGCCACATAGTATCAGCGGAAGGAGTCAGAATTGACCCCAGCAAAGTTGAGGCTATATAATCCTTATCGATCCCGAGGTCCAAGAAGGAGGTCCAATCTTTCCTCGGTAAAATTAATTTTCTGAGGAGGTTTCTGCCTAACTTTGCTGAGGAGGTAAAGCTTATAACAACCATGTTGAAGAAAGGAAATGAAGTAAGGTGGACCCCTCAATCGCGACATTCCTTTGAGGAAATCAAGAAGGCCCTGACTGAAGCTCCTGTGCTTATCAGTCCCGACTACTCAAAGGATTTCCTTATTTTCTCCTTTGCCTCACCTGACACGGTGGTTGCTGTTCTATTACAGACAAACGACATTGGGCTAGAGCAACCTATTGCTTATTTCAGCCGAGCATTGAGGGGTGTCAAAGTCAGGTATGACACTATGGAGAAGCATGCCTATGCTCTAGTAAAATCTCTCAAAGCTTTTAGAACCTACGTCCTGCAGTCAAAGATCATCGCCTATGTTCCCTTGGCTACTATTAAAGACATTCTTATTCAGCTTGACATAGACGGGAGAAGGAGTAAATGGATAGCCAAAATCCTGGAATTCGACCTGGAAATAAGGCCCACCAAATTGATCAAAGGTCAAGGTTTAGCCAAGTTGTTGGTTGAAGCAAACTACCAAGCTCTGGGGATAAGTTTCATAAACAAATGCTCAGGAATTCCACAAAGTCAGCTGTCTAAAATGGGCCTTCGAAGAGAGCCCCCATTAGCTCGATGTCCTTGGTATAAGGATGTCATATACTTTCTGCAAGAGTTGCGGCCCCCAGACGGCCTACAAAGGAACAAAGTAAGAGCTCTAAAGCTCAAGGCAGTCAGATACTGCCTGATCGATAAAATGTTATATTGGAAAGACCCTCTGGGGGTGCTTTTAAAATGCATGAGTCCACAAGAGGCCGAAATGATCGTGTCTGAATTTCATAGCGGCCTGTGTGGAGGGCACCATTTCTAGAAAGCCACAGCCCACAAAATCCTCAGGGCTGGATACTACTGGCCTACCGTGTTCACTGACGTCTGCAAAGGGGTCAGAGCCTGCATCAAATGTCAAAAATTTGTAGGAAAGCATCAGCTCAAGTCTCTGTCGTTAAATCTGGCGGTGGTTTCAGGACCTTTCCAGCAGTGGGGCCTAGATTTCATTGGAGAAATTCACCCTACTTCTAGTGGGTAGCACAGGTGGATATTGAACGCCACTGATTTCTTTACCAAGTGGATTGAAGCTATCCCTACCAGGAGTGCTTCCCACAGGGTAATCATTGGGTTCTTGGAGGACCTCATCACAAGGTTCGACTACCCAAATAAGATTGTCATTGATAATGCATCCGCTTTCGGGTCTGAGCCATTAGTCAAGTTCTGTGAACAGTTCGGGATCAAATTGCTTCACTCCACCCCTTATTATCCACAGGGCAACGGTTTAGCAGAATCCTCCAACAAAATCCTGATAAGAATCATCAAAAGATTGTTGGAAGACAACAAAAAGGCTTGGCATTCCAGATTGAAATTTGCTTTATGAGCCGACCGAGTGACCACAAAGAGATCTATCGGCGTCTCTCCTTTCCAATTAGTCTATGGAGTGGAGGTTGTTTTCCCCTCTCATTTATCCATTCCTGCAGCAAAATTCCTCCAGGATCATCAGAAGGAGCCTGATGATATGATCAGAAGGATTCATCAGCTAGTGGAGGTCCAGCAGGCTAGGGAGCAGACAGTGGACAAAATTCAAGACCATCAGCAAAAGATCAAGCAGGTTTTCGATAAGAAGGCCAAGAAGGAGTGGTTCCAGATAGGAGACCTGGTGTTGAAATGGGATGCTCCTAAGCAAGATAAGGTCAAACACGGAAAATTTGAAGCCCTGTGGATCGACCCCTTTAAAATCTATGAAGTTTTCTCAAATAATACGTACAGGTTGCGAGGTTTGAAAGGTGAAGAAGTTTTCAGCAGCCCAGTGAATGGGCATTTTCTGAAGAAATGTTTTGTTTGAGTCTCAGATGGCTCCTTTGTTTGTAAATATTGTCCTTTTTGTTTCTTTGTTCATTTTCGTTTTTATTTTGCGGCCTAATAATGACTCCATAGCCCAACAGCAAGGCACTGAAACTGCAAAATGAGTCCTTAGAGCATCGTGGGGACGACTCTATCCCCCATGGAGCCTAATGTTAGCAACAATGTTGGTAACGGGGCACGAAGGTACACAGGTCTACAGGATTGCCCGGGAAGTGCCCAAGCGCAGCACGGACAAACCCCTTTTCAGTTACAATTCAAGCGAATGGGCGAAGTTTTGTTAACGGCCGCCGAGATCCACCTATAAAAGCTTATCAATGGTCGTCGGGATTTCGAGGCTGCCAAGTTGCCCCGGGGTTAATGCAAGAGATAGCTCCAATAATTCAAGACAAATCTGGGTCGTCCGATCCAATTGGGACATGTGGCTTCCAGTCGGTGTATCGGGGATCAGAGTTTCGGTAAACAAGGAGCCTCCCATTCGTTGCAGTTGAGATCGCCAATCGGTGAAATGCCAAAAGTGCCTTTGAAGCCGAGCCCATGGTCCTAGCACTAAATCACTTCAAGCGAGCCTGTAAATGAGGGTGGTTCCCTTTTAAATATCGAATGGCCCCTCGTCCATTCATCCTAAGGACGCGTGGTGCAAGTTCTGGCCGTGTTGACGTTTCGGCATTCGGGAATTCATGGGGTGAGAGTTTCATGTTGTTCAACATCTCGAAACCCCGAACCTCGATAGCGCCAAAAGCATAGAAAGTGGGGCCCGCGGTATCACGAAGCATTTTCAGTCGTCCATCCAAAGGGGACACCTGGCGGCAAACTGAGCCATCTCGGTGTTTCGCCCATCGCGACTCCAAGGCGCAAAAAGCAGCTTCGTTATGTTCCGATGCACGACATGCCGGGAGAGTCCCGGACTCGGGCCCACAGCAGCCTCGGGTGAGTTCAAGACCATCAGATCTTAGAGGAACGCGTGGCACTAGATTGAGTCGTCTCGGCGTTTCGCTCATCGTGATTTCAAATTGCAGGAATAGCTCCTTCCCATTCGTGAACGTCGAAAGCGCATTGGGGATAAGCACATGGTCACAGCCCATTGTCACTTGGGGAGAGGAAGGAGCTGTGTAAAGAAGGCCAAAGGTGTCGAGTTTAGTTACAGAGGGGATCATCGCGATCTCCAGGCGCCATCGGACCCGATCTAAATACTATTTCTAGCATTGAAGTAAATGAAGGCAAGAGCGGGTGGTTGGAACCTCCTTTCATTCATTAAGTGAGGGGGGTGGAGGGTCTGGTGAGCCGCTTGCTCGTAGAGGTCCTGTGCATCGATTTTCTCAAAGAAGCCATGCTGAAGTCCTCAACTCGACAGAGAAGTTTGCACACGCTAGCCGAACACTTAATGGCTCAGCTACCCTCCTTGCAGGAGCCATGCGTAGTTAAGATGGCGCTTAAAGAAAGATATCAGTACGAATTTGACTGAAGGGACACTAAGCTTTGGGTGACTGGACACGCCTCTGTGAGGTGAATTTTCCTGGGTATATAGACTCAGTTTTTGTATTTTGAAAGATATCGATGGTTGAGCATAGCTCCCGATTGTAAGGTTTTGATGAAGCGTTGGTCGCTCTGGTTAATGTATAAGGCATTTGAGATTTCTTACTTTATGGATGTCACCTTCCCTTCCATTTCTTTGTTTACTGTGTTAGAACAACTCGGAATTGGAGGATCCAGTCGAGTTGTGGCTGTTATAGGATGATGTAGGTTGGATCACTGTAATAGTCACATTGTTTATAATCGGTTCTTGTGATGTTCTCAGCGCTGAAACGACTTGGAATTGAAGGATTCAGTCAAGTCACCCCTCAACTTTTTTGAAACTTTGGACCAAGAGGATCTTGGCTTTGGCGGTTTTCTTCTTCAAGCTTTCGAAGGCCTGTTGCTCGAGGCAGTCTTGCTCACCCTTCTCACAAGTCTTCCATCTACCACCCTTTAATCAACTTACTGACAGAAGTTGGATCAAGACCTCCCTTTCTTTCTACATACCAGGCCCAGTTTCCCGAGTTAAAGCTATATTATCTTGAGTCTTCACCCATCTAATCACCCCATTAAACAAATCATGACATAAAACTGATGGGCGTTGGGCTCTGCTTCTGCAAGCAATCCAGGAGTGACTTCTGACGCTAACAGAGGCAACACAAATTACAAACTGAGGCTGAGGATTTGCAAGAAGCCTTGCTATTAGAGAAAAATCAGTATAAGCATACAGATCCAACTATGGAAGAGTTGAGAGCATATATGAAGAACCTAACATTTCAGTTGAATCAGAATAAATGAAAGGAAAAGAGGGAAGATGTATGGTGTGCATTATGCATAATAGAAGGACATCATAAGAATGAGTGCCCAACCTTTGTGCAGTACTTTGGGACATGAATGTTGAATCCTTTTACCATGGGAGGACCATGGTGTGAGATATGTATAACACATTGAGATGATCATTATCATTGTCCCATGATGAAAAAGTATCAAATGGTGCCCAAAACTACATTTTGTAATTTTTGCAAGTCAGTTGGACATGAAGACAAGGATTGTAGAACCTTGGAAATAATGAAGAAGAGGACATCAAATATTTATAGGGTGCATGCTGAATTAATGAAAGGACAACCTACACAACAACCACAGTATAATAACGTGTATTAGTTTACAACGCAACCATAGTATAATAATGCACAACAGTTTGGAGCACCATTGCGGTATAACAACGCGCAACAGTTTGCAACGCCACCACAATATAATAATGCACAACCGCATTACAATCAAGCACCACAGTATAATACACTACGCGAAGACAATTAAGGTAACAAAGGAGGCTTCAAAGGAGGAGGTCGTGGAGGAAGCGGATTTGGAGGAGGTAGAGGACCAGTAACATGTCACAATTGTCAAAAACCTGGACATTACTCAAGAGATTGTCCACAACCACGTGTGACATGTATGTATTGTCGCACAGTAGATCACGAGAAAGAATATTGTCTGACACTTATGGTAAAGATACGGAACAAAAAGAACCAGAACAATCAGAACGTTCAATGGATTGTTGTGGAAAACATAGAAGAGTATGGGAAGAAATTTAATATAGTTACTAGAGCTGGAGCCAAGACAGGATCATATGCAACAAAGAAAGATCAGGACCAGTACCAGTGGGTCAGAAAGAATACAACACCCCAACAAAATTTTGATGCGTGCAAAGAGAAGGAGACATTCAAGGAAGCCAGACAAGATATTTTGAAGGAGAATATTGCGTCTACTTCAGGTAAAAATCCAAGAGATGATGTACCAGTGTATGATATGCCTCATCTGTTTGATCAAACTAGCAGAGATCGGACTTCAGAACAAGTAAGTAATCTGAGAAAAATTTTGGGGTCTTGTGTAAAATTGTTGAATGATAGAAACTCTTTACAAGTATTACATAGTCTGTTAGCGAAGTGCAATTATGGAGAAGAGATGAAATTAGAATATAAGATATTCAATCAATTTTGTAAGAAGAGAAGAACAAGTAGAGAGTTCAGGTTGAATGCAAACATTGGAGACTTCAATATGGGGGATATCATACGAGACTTAGGATTTGAAGTAAATGTTTTGTCTAAGAAGACATGGGAAGGTATGCGAGAACCTACAATGGGATTTTCACCTATTTAGTTGAAGTTAGCAAATAAGCATAGAGTGGTACCAATTGGTAGGTTGAAGGGAATACCAATAGATCTCGATAGTGTGGGCACTATGGAAGACTTTGAGGTGATTGACATATTATATAACACTTCACCATATCCAACATTGTTGGGTCTGGATTGGGCTTTTGACAATTGGATTATTATCAACTTGAAGACTAGAAAAATGATCTTTGAATCAAGAGAATATAGATTTATTGTGTCATTAGATCCTTCAGAAGGAGGAAGGTATGTTGAACCTGCAACATAAAATTTTATTACAAAAGACATAAATCAATTGTATAGAACTACCGCGCGAGAAGAATATTATGTTAACCCAACAACAGATGAAATGCTTAGTTGGAGAAGAATTTAGTTCATGTGCTTTAGAATCTGAAACAGGACTAGAGAATTTACAACAATGATTGCATGAGTTATCCACCAGAAGATGCGCAAGGATGATGTGCGCACTAAGATGGGTTGGTATAGAGGTAAGGGAACCACCCACTTTTTATGGTTAGAATGATTTAGAGGAATTTTTAACAAAGTTTAAGTTAGAAGTTTTTGAAAATCAAAGGTTACCAGTTTTGGATATTACTTTGAAAGCTACACCTACACGTTGGTGGGGTACTCATAAGGAGAAGATTCAGAATTGGTATTAATGCAAGAGGTTACTGCACATTAGATTTGGTGCAGAACAAGAGAACATATATGTGGAGAAGTATGATGGAATCGGACAACCCAAAGAACATGTAGAAATATGTATAACTCAATGGATATTAGTACCACTGTTACGAGGAAAATCTCTCTATGGCTAGGGCGAACCACAACAGACAGGTATGACTGCAGAAATCAACTCTTTCCCATAAACATGCTATATAAACCAATGTGCAAGCGAGATAATAAAGGGACCTACCTTGTCCAGATGTTTGAAGATGTCCATCGTCAAGCACTTTGACCCAAAGCTTTATACCTGCAACAAGTTCTCAACAAACAAGCGAAGCAAGCATGTAGTTATAATATAAAAGTTTAGCACATTAGATAGCATAATCCATTAATATACAAAACAAACATGCCCATCGATAATAACTCATATATTTACAAGATATCAATTGGATGGGAAGAGAGTATTTCTATTAATAAATGATCAGCAGAAGTGAAAATATTACAGACTTCTGTGTCGACACGGTTCGAAACCAAGAAACTGAGTTCCTTCCAACTGGGCCTCCACCACTTCAATCCTCCACCAAAGGCAACTCATATAAGGGAGACAAAGAGGTTCTCCATCAATAAGGGAAGATCTTGGGGGTTGAACACTGTGTTCAAACTTAAAGGACAAAGGGATGCAGACTCAATATGAAGTAAATAATTTCTCTAGAGTAACTTTTCTCTCAAAGTTGAATTCTCTCTCCTTTTCCATAGCTTGGAATTCGCTTCTTTATAGCCTTCAAAATGCAATTGAAGGGCCGAGTCAGAACGTTTCTAGTATATGGAAGGCCAAGGATCAGAGATCTCCTGTCGTGACATGGAAACTCGACATTTAATTTTTATTTTTTGGCACAAATCCCGATGTACGTGGGTTGTAGTGGAGCAGCCTGTGTATATGCTTGTTGTATAGGGTGAAAGATGCGTATAAGTGGAAAAACTTTATATTTTTGTCTCAGGATTTATCAATCAGGGAAAGTGAGTCTGCATAGGGAAATGGAATAAGGCCCTCTCTGCAAGATTGCATCGGGTGAGGCAAATCTTTCTCTAACAACCACTAGAGGAGTGGCCAAATCATTTTATTTATACATTAGAAGGAATTCCAAGGAATTGGTACACATAATTGGAACAACGCAGGGAAACTGCAAATTGGGAGGAAATGTAGCAGAATTTTGTAATTACATTTACATTTGAGCATGAGAATCCATAAATAGATACAACACTAAAGTTGGTAAGAGATAGGATTTTTGAAGAACCAGAAGTGGATATTGTGACAACTTATCAGAACCAGAAGAGACAGACAATCAAACAGTTGCTACAATGTTATCATGTCGTAGAAGAAGATGACCCAACATAAGAAAACTCATGCAACATCAAGATCACATAAGTTGTAGGATAAAGAGAAGTAGAAGGTCCAAAGCTAGATTAAGAAGATTATACCGCACCACTAAAGATCAAGAAAGTAAACATTGGGACAAAAGAAAACCCAAAGATTGCAAGTATTGGAGATTATTGGGATAATCAAAAAGTAGAAAGAATAACATAGTTATTGCACGAGTATAATGACCTATTTCTAGCAACATATATCATTGTAGCGACAAAATATTTGACCAGATGGGCTGAAGCAACAACAATGAAGGATTGCAGCGTAGAGATTGCAACACATTTCTTATTTGAGCAAGAAGTCACAAGAATTGAATGGCCTAGAACTCTGATGAGTGATCAAGGGACTCATTTTATCAATAATACTATCCAAGCAATGACTGAAGAATTCGAGATACATCATCAGAAGAGCACTCCTTACCATCCTCAAGCCAATGGGACAGTGGAAGAATTTAACAAGATATTGGAGAATGTCTTAACCAAGATTTGTAATGTAAACATAGATGATTGGGATTTGAAGATACCAGCAATGTTATGGGCCTATAGAATTACATCCAAGAAGCTTACAGGGCAGACACCTTTTAGATTGGTGTATGGAAAGGAAGCAATAGTTCCTTTGGAGTATTTAATACCTAGTCTGCGCATTGCAACAATTACAAACATGACAGAAAGAGGCACAACTCAAGAAAGATTGGCTCAACTCGTGCAATTAGAAGAAGACACGATTGTAGTTGGTTTCCATCAGGAGGTACATAAAGCAAAGGATAAGTCTTGGCATGACAGACACATTAAGAAGAAGAAATTTAAGGAAGGATATATGGTTCTCCTCTATGACAGTAAATACTTGCAGCACCCAGGGAAGGTCAAGATGCATTGGCTAGGGCCATATGAGATAAAGTTTGTCACGGATGGAGGTGTTGTGTAGCTGTAGGATTTAGCAGGAAAGGAGATGCAAGGATTGGTGAATGGTAGTCGACTGAAACTATATATGGACAGTCGACCTACTAACAATCAATATATGCCACGCAGAAAATTAGAATTGTGCATAATGTATATAGTAACAGTTAAAAGAAGAAAATGAAAAGGAAAAAGTAGAAAAAGAAGAAAAAGGAAGAAAAAACCAAAAATAAGATGGATAAGTGGTAGATAGATAGTTGAAGGATACAACACACAACAAAAGTTAGCAAGTGGTATGACATAACCTGAAGACACTGCGCGACACGAAAATATTAATGCAACGCGCCGAGATGGAAAGTGGTCGGAAAAAGAAAAAGGTGGTGAATGGAAAAGTGGGATATGACAAAGCATTAATGACATGCCTTATAAAAATAGGAAACTTGCAAGGTAAGCCTCATTGTGACTTGAAGCAGACGAGAGATAAGGAGAGAAAGCCGAGCATGAGCAAGTATTTATGAGGTGGTTAAGCAATAATTCATAGCAATTCCTTCGAGATCTAGCAGAATGGCACCACCGAAGGTCGGAGCTCCTAGTAGAGTCACAAGAAACACATGAAGTGCTGTGAATTCCACAAATCAAGCAACCACAGAGGTAGAAAACATTATTCAACCAGAAGGAATTATCGATATGGATGCAATCCCATCACCCGTCAAGGAACCAGTGAGCCCAACACTTATTGAAGAACAAGAGCCAGTCGTTGAGAAGATGGATGTGGATCCAAGGGTCGAAGGACAAAATCGTACTAAAGAAAAAAACCCCACACAACAGTTGGTTTTGGGAGCACCGTAGCAGATGAACGAAGAAGATGACAAAAGAACAAAATCAGATGAACCTAGGGCACAAGCCAAAGCAGAGAAACAACATGTCAAAGAGACAATGTCGCAAACAGAAGAACAAGTGCAAGTAGAAGATGTTACAGGTGAACCAGATTTTGACATAGAGGAAGAAAAGGATGCGCACCAGGAAGTAGGGCCATCCACCGCAACAGAAAAAAGGAAGGGGAAACAGGCAATAAATAGGTCACCATGCAAGTATGCATAAGTCACAATAGCACTACCGCGCATACCAGAAGGAGTGACAATCCTTCCTAACATTTTAGAATGTGTAGAAAAACTAAGGTACACAGACCATGACGTAGCAGGAAGAGATAAATTCCCTAAATTTGAGTCGGAGGTATACATGGAGAGCAAAGGGATAAGTGCATCAGGAGTTCCAATATTGGAACCATAGCAGTGCATTAGAGGGTTGTACAACACAGGGATAATGAACCTACTGGAAATATGTCATTTTAGACGAGGAAAGGATGTGAAAACTACGTCAAACAATTATTAGCATTAGTACATGGGGGTATCTTGTGGATGGATAGGCCAGTATCAATTGATGTTGATATGATTGCAGCCATCATAGGTCTGTCAACTGATGGAGAGAAACTTGAACAATATCTGGATGACAAAACTAAGGAGAAGGCCCTGACAGAGGAAATGAAGAAGACATATGGAACAGTGAAAATATCCTGAGGAATTATAATTAACAGGATCAGTGAACCTATGACAAGATTGGCAACTAAGTTAATGGCATGTAAATTGTTAAGGAAGTGTTGCAAGGAAGAAGCACAAGCAAGACTGATAGTAGCAACGTCGTGCGCGTAGGGAACTTTACTTAGCTGGAGTCCATACTTACTGAACTTATTTTTGGTTGATTGTAAAGATGCACAAGACTTAGGCACAAAGTTCCATTATTCGTGGTTGATCATACTTATAACATTGGTGGGATGGAGACACCCCAAATACAATGCATTTTGTCAAAGGATAGGAAAGTGTCACGCAACACAATATGCAACATTGTGGCACACTTCAGTCGTAAAAGAAAGGAAGTCCAAATTGGTATATTTACGATGTATTTGGAGGAGATACAGGAAAAGGTGGTTGAGACATGGAGGATACCACCAGAAGTGGTGGAGGAACACAAGGATATAACAAATTTTCAGGTATCAAGGCACAATGTATAGATTCAGGCAAAAAGGGACCGAAAGAAGAATTGGTTGTAGATGAGGTATTGCATCACTAGAGAGGAAGTTTAATGGGCTATGAAAGATTGGCCAGACGAGTGGGAGGTACCAGTGACCTCAAATAATGGAAAAAAAAGGAAAACAATCAGTAGAAGTTGGCATGTCGCAGAAATCCAACGGTCCAATGACAAATACAAGGAAGGTTGTTGAGCACGCAAAGGATATAGGAGGGAGTGTGACAGTGAGAAAACCTAGACAAAAGGCTACTCAAAATCCAACAACGCAGGAGAAGAATCACGTCGAACTGACTAATGGAGGAGCATAACAAAAGGATGTTAATGGAAGTGCATAGAAGGAAATAATTGTTCATACGCAGGAGGAACTAGAAGAAGGAGGAGATATCTCGGACATATAAGTACCTACAACTTCATCGCAGACAGAAACCCTACCAATGAAGAGGATGGTGCTATAGGAAGTAGGCTAGATAAAGAAGATGAAGGCACACAAAAGTGTCCTGGAGTAGACATTGACAAAGGATGATGATGAACTAGTGGTTGAGAAGGTGCAGGACCGCGCAACAAAGTCGTGGGATGATGCTGAGAAGAATTGAGAAGAAATAACTAGGAAACTAACATAGGTTAAGGAAACTTTGGAACAACTACAATTGGAGGCAACACAACAGAAGGAAAAGGTGCAACCACAACAAACTATTCAGGAAAAGGCAATGCCTACGCAAGAGACGGTCCAGATTATAGTGTCAGGTAGTGAAAAGTTTGTTATCACTCAGGATATGTTGCAGATAAATGAGGAGATGGTGTCGAAGGCTGTGAAAGACATGGATCACTTGGACTTGGTGCTAGCCAAGGTCCCAACCAAAGCACTGTATAAACTTCAAGTAAGTGTCACACAAGAGATCCAATCAAGAGCACGCGCAGATGCGACGAAGTTACAAGTAGCCAAGGACATAAGGGACACCATGAAGATAACAATCCATGAGGTACATGTTGAGAAGAAGGAAGTGAAATAACATGTTGGCCAGATAGAGCAGTGTGTATAAGAAGTATTCAAGTCAATTCTTGCCAACGCGCAGGAAGGGGAACATTTACAAACAAAAGAGAAGATTGAAAGAATAACACAAGCCATGGAGAACTACAAGATCCATATCACAGACTTGATGGCACTTTTACAGCCAAGCACACCACCAAAATTTAGATCACAGAGAGAGCAAGAGGTGGAAGGACACATGGAGAACATGGCACATAATATTAAGGAAGCTACAAAGTTATATGACAGAAGTGCACAACCATGGAAAAGTCTAGAGGAGGATGAAAGGTTGCAAGCGTTGGAACAAAAGGAAGAAGGAGTCAACACAACAACACAGGATTTGAAGCAAAATTAGAAGGCAATGAACATACAAGATCAGCTGAGGAGCATTTAAGAACCAAGGGATAGATGAAAAACGCTAAGTTGAAAGCTGAAGAAATACTCAAAGAGCATATCACTGCACAGACTGTGGAGTTTGTTGTTGAGAAGAGCGCACAAGTGAAGACTCATGCTGAAGAGATTTAAGGTAGATTCCATAAGTTGGAGAAGTCTGTCAGAGATGAAAACACTGCCTAAGTGGCTCGAGACAAGCCACAGGTTAGTGTTGGTGGCGTATTGGAGCAGACTATTTTGGGAAATGCGCAGAAATAATGGCAGACAGTTGGAAATGGGACCAATAACGGAGCGCGCACCAGGAAATAAGGAAAAGTAGCAAGCCAAGAATCAAGAAAAAACAACGCAGGGAAAAGAAGAGTCAAAGCAAGGAACGATTGGATTGAGGACTAGCCATGCGTGGGAGGTTGTAAAGTGGACAAACCTAATCCAGTTAGGGTTAGGATTTTGGGTCTTTGTTGTAAGAGTTTTTACCCATTTTGGTAGTATAAATAGGCATTGTAAGATCCGAGAAGATCATCTTATCTGTGGTATGTTTTGAAGAGTTTTTGAGTCACAATTACTAGTTTTTTGGTCGAGAGTTTTGGAGTAAATTACTGAGTTAGTTTTGGAGATGAGTTGATTCTTGAGTTGTAACTAAGGGTCAGGTCGCAAGCTGTGGAGTTTGGTGCGACACTTGTTAGCCTCACCATTACTAAACTTATGATGTAATGCGTGCAACAAAATATTTTGAGGAAGATGAATAAAGAAGCATAAAATGCCAAACCTCTGTGGATGTAGCCCAAGGGGGGTGAACCACGGTAAAATATTGTGTCAATGTGTGGAATGTGCTATTTATACCTTGCAATGTCTTTATGATGAATGGATGGGTAAATGAGTGAATCTGTTAAGGTCGATTTACAACGCGCACTAGAATAGTTATGTTATTTTATGCAAAATGAATATCAAGGGTTAAATGAATGGTAGATCTGGATTATGCTATGGTAAATTGATGAATATTGAAGTATAAGTAGATAAGTAGGTCTAACATTCCCATGAGCATCATCCCTTCCGCAATTGCAGACATCTGGGTCATGCAATCACCCATAAGCCATCTCGGGTGAGACTGCACTGTGCACTCTGTATGCAATGTTGCCTTCTGCTCTCTAGAAGGGTCGATGATTTCTAGAGTTTTGTTGGAGAACTAAGGTAGATCCTGGGTCAACCCATAAATCCAACAAATTTGTAAGGTTAACCATCGTTAAAGAGCAATGAGTTATTACAGTTTAAGAAACTCCATAAAAGGTTTATCAACAAAATGTTAACTTAATTCTATTTCCGACTTTGTAATTTATGCAATACATTGGCATGATTTTCATTGAAATTGACACTCTAAGTATTCACATCCGAGTTTTTATTTCTATATTAACATGATATTCCTAATATATATATATATATATATATATATGTAATTGCTACAGTCAATTGGGTTTAGCCCGAGTGGTTTGTGCTGAGGGGTGTATTCCTAATATAATTGCTACATGCATTTTTTAAATTGCAACTATATATGTAAATTAAACGGATAATGCTTTCTACAAAATTTCACCATTTCTAGTGTACTTAGAAACCCTCCCCCCACAAATAACAGGAATCGACCACGTCACACTGCAAAAGCTTTTATAATAAGCATGGGGAGGAAACCCGACTGTGACAAGGTTGGATTGAAGAAAGGGCCATGGACCTAGGTATCCAACATGAAGATTTGACCACACAGACCTAATCGAACACTGTCCATGGTCTCGGGTTCGAGATACATCAACACCAACCGAGCGGATATATCTAAAGCTGCAACAATTGGACGTTGGCGTAGATGCACAATGGGAAATGGTAGAACATAATCAATCCGCGAAGGTATATTTGTACCACAAATTGATTTATTTCTAAAGTCGAGTGGGTATGTCTGAAGCTCCAACAATTGGATGTTGGCCTAGATGCACAATGGACAATGGTAGAACATAATCAACCCACAAGTATGATTTTATTGTGATTCTACAATAATAGATCTAATATAGCGATACATGTAATTCTGGCAACAAATCATGCTTTCCTAAATCAGGGTTTTCAGAGAAGATTTCAAGATAATGAGAATTTTTGTAAATGATATGAGAATGCAACAAAAAACACAGTAAAATATAGAGGACCTTGCCTTAACTAGGGTCGAGTTGTGATGTCGGTGGCTGTGAATTGGGAGCAATGGCGTATTTTGTTGAATCTCCAAGGAGGTATTCAGACGTGCTTGCTCTGTGAACAAGGAGGAATGGCGGGCACATTCATCGGCCAAGGAGTATTTGGGCGGGGCGGGCAAGCTTGTCAAGAAATCAATGTAAGAAGCTGTTGGAATTGAATGCATGTATTACATCAAAATGGTGAATCGAATGCAGGTTGACGGAAAGAGGTAGCCAACCACGGTTTGGGATGTCGATGGGAAAAGTTGATCACTGGGAGGGCGTCCGCTAAGAGATGGGACGGGGTAGCCGGCCATGATTCATACACATAAAAGGGTGGCCGACAAAGGTGCATTTCATTTGGGTTTTGGCCTACACCCAAATATATTAATAATAAAATTTAGGTGGAAGAAGTAGGATTTTATAATTTCCTATAGATGTTTTTATGTTTTTATGTGTACAAGCCTTGGTTAATTTGTAAAATGAAGGGAGTATTAAGCTGTCCACTAGGTTCTATTCTTGTTGTGGTCTGTCTTACTCAAATCACATGCCAAAAAAAGGGGATGAAACTAGGGCATATTTGGTGGAAAGCATATCCCTATACGCTACACCTAAGTCAAAAGGATGTATGTGTTATGCGGTGCAACCCCTGACCTCATGGTTTCTTTCTCAAAGCAACTATTGGAAACATGTGGTGCTTTTATTTATTTTTTCTATGGTTAAACAACTCAATTGAGAAATATCCTTGGAGGGAAGTATTGCTGCAAATATATATATATATTTGTGGTTGTTAAGTTTGTTCATTGGATGGACGAGGAGAAGGTGTTTCTTGTCTTTTATGGCTTGAGTTATTAAAATTGTATGGCTCAGTGAAACGACCAAAAAATGTCATTATTGGAATGAACTCCCACAACCCTTTTAAAAGTGAAATTGCCAGATGAATAAATTCAAAATCTATGTGACCGAAAGCTAGAGATGGGTGATGCACAATGAGATATCATTTTTTTAATTATATTTTTGTCGAAGTTTTATTTTTTTGAAACGTTTTTTCGCAGATGCACAATGGGAAATGGTAGAACAAAATCAATCCATAAAGGTATATTTGTACCGCAAATTGATTTCTTTCTAAAGCCGAGTAGGTATATCTGAAGCTCCAACAATTGGACACTGGCCCATATGCACAATGGGTAATGGTAGAACATAATCAATCCACAAGTCCGGTTTTGTTGTGATTATACGATAATAGATCTAATATAACCATACATGTAATTATGACAACAAATCATGCTTTCCTAAATCAGGGTTATGAGAGAAGATTTCAGGACAACGAGAATTTTTGTAAAATATATGAGAATGCAACAAAAAACATAGTAAGATATAAAGGACTTGCCTTAACTGGGGTCGAGTTGTGATGTCGGTGGTTGTGAACTGGGAGCAATGACGTATTTTGTCGAATCTCCAGGGAGGTATTCAGGCGCACTTGCTCTATGAAGGGGGAGGAATGGCGGGCACATTCATCGACAAGGGAGTATTTGGGCGGGGGTGGGCAAGCTTGTCAAGAAATCAATGCAAGGAGCCGTCAAAATTGAATGTAGGTATTACGTCAGAATGGTGAATTGAATGCAAGTTGACGGAAAGAGGTAGTCAACTACGGTTTGGGATGTCACCAGGAAAATTTGACCACTGGGAGGGTGTCTCCTGGGATATGGGACGGGGTAGCTAGTCGGAGGTTCGTCAACAGGGATTCATACATGTAAAAGGGTGGTCGATAAAGGTGCATTTCGTTTGGGTTTTAACCTACGCCCAATAATATTAATAATAAAATTTAGGTGCAAGAAGTAGGATTTTATAATTTCCTATAGATGTTTTTATGTGTATGGGCCTTGGTTAATTTGTACGGTGAAGGGAGTATTAAGTTGTCCACCAAGTTCTATTCTTGCCATGGTCTGTCTTACTCAAATCACATGTCAAAAAAAGGGATGAGACTAGGGCAAGTCCAAGGCAACTTTGGTGGAAAACATATCCCTATACGTCGCACCTAAGTCGAAAGGATGTCTGTGTTATGTGGTACATCCCTTGACCTTAGGGTTTCTTTGTTAAAGCAATTATTGGAAACATGTGTTTTTTTTTTCTATGGTTAAACAAATCAAATCAAATTATGAAATATCCTTGGAGGGAAGTATACATGCACACACACACACACATATTTGTTGTTGTTAAGTTTGTTGATTGGATGGACTAGGAGAAGGTGTTTCTTGTCTTTTATGGCTTGAGTTATTAAAATTGTACAACTTAGTTGAATGGCCAAACAATGTCATTATTGGAATGAACTCCCACAACCCTTTTAAAAGTGAAATTGCTAGATGAATAAATTCAAAATCTATGTAACCAGAAGCTAGAGATNGAAGGTATATTTGTACCACAAATTGATTTATTTCTAAAGTCGAGTGGGTATGTCTGAAGCTCCAACAATTGGATGTTGGCCTAGATGCACAATGGACAATGGTAGAACATAATCAACCCACAAGTATGATTTTATTGTGATTCTACAATAATAGATCTAATATAGCGATACATGTAATTCTGGCAACAAATCATGCTTTCCTAAATCAGGGTTTTCAGAGAAGATTTCAAGATAATGAGAATTTTTGTAAATGATATGAGAATGCAACAAAAAACACAGTAAAATATAGAGGACCTTGCCTTAACTAGGGTCGAGTTGTGATGTCGGTGGCTGTGAATTGGGAGCAATGGCGTATTTTGTTGAATCTCCAAGGAGGTATTCAGACGTGCTTGCTCTGTGAACAAGGAGGAATGGCGGGCACATTCATCGGCCAAGGAGTATTTGGGCGGGGCGGGCAAGCTTGTCAAGAAATCAATGTAAGAAGCTGTTGGAATTGAATGCATGTATTACATCAAAATGGTGAATCGAATGCAGGTTGACGGAAAGAGGTAGCCAACCACGGTTTGGGATGTCGATGGGAAAAGTTGATCACTGGGAGGGCGTCCGCTAAGAGATGGGACGGGGTAGCCGGCCATGATTCATACACATAAAAGGGTGGCCGACAAAGGTGCATTTCATTTGGGTTTTGGCCTACACCCAAATATATTAATAATAAAATTTAGGTGGAAGAAGTAGGATTTTATAATTTCCTATAGATGTTTTTATGTTTTTATGTGTACAAGCCTTGGTTAATTTGTAAAATGAAGGGAGTATTAAGCTGTCCACTAGGTTCTATTCTTGTTGTGGTCTGTCTTACTCAAATCACATGCCAAAAAAAGGGGATGAAACTAGGGCATATTTGGTGGAAAGCATATCCCTATACGCTACACCTAAGTCAAAAGGATGTATGTGTTATGCGGTGCAACCCCTGACCTCATGGTTTCTTTCTCAAAGCAACTATTGGAAACATGTGGTGCTTTTATTTATTTTTTCTATGGTTAAACAACTCAATTGAGAAATATCCTTGGAGGGAAGTATTGCTGCAAATATATATATATATTTGTGGTTGTTAAGTTTGTTCATTGGATGGACGAGGAGAAGGTGTTTCTTGTCTTTTATGGCTTGAGTTATTAAAATTGTATGGCTCAGTGAAACGACCAAAAAATGTCATTATTGGAATGAACTCCCACAACCCTTTTAAAAGTGAAATTGCCAGATGAATAAATTCAAAATCTATGTGACCGAAAGCTAGAGATGGGTGATGCACAATGAGATATCATTTTTTTAATTATATTTTTGTCGAAGTTTTATTTTTTTGAAACGTTTTTTCGCAGATGCACAATGGGAAATGGTAGAACAAAATCAATCCATAAAGGTATATTTGTACCGCAAATTGATTTCTTTCTAAAGCCGAGTAGGTATATCTGAAGCTCCAACAATTGGACACTGGCCCATATGCACAATGGGTAATGGTAGAACATAATCAATCCACAAGTCCGGTTTTGTTGTGATTATACGATAATAGATCTAATATAACCATACATGTAATTATGACAACAAATCATGCTTTCCTAAATCAGGGTTATGAGAGAAGATTTCAGGACAACGAGAATTTTTGTAAAATATATGAGAATGCAACAAAAAACATAGTAAGATATAAAGGACTTGCCTTAACTGGGGTCGAGTTGTGATGTCGGTGGTTGTGAACTGGGAGCAATGACGTATTTTGTCGAATCTCCAGGGAGGTATTCAGGCGCACTTGCTCTATGAAGGGGGAGGAATGGCGGGCACATTCATCGACAAGGGAGTATTTGGGCGGGGGTGGGCAAGCTTGTCAAGAAATCAATGCAAGGAGCCGTCAAAATTGAATGTAGGTATTACGTCAGAATGGTGAATTGAATGCAAGTTGACGGAAAGAGGTAGTCAACTACGGTTTGGGATGTCACCAGGAAAATTTGACCACTGGGAGGGTGTCTCCTGGGATATGGGACGGGGTAGCTAGTCGGAGGTTCGTCAACAGGGATTCATACATGTAAAAGGGTGGTCGATAAAGGTGCATTTCGTTTGGGTTTTAACCTACGCCCAATAATATTAATAATAAAATTTAGGTGCAAGAAGTAGGATTTTATAATTTCCTATAGATGTTTTTATGTGTATGGGCCTTGGTTAATTTGTACGGTGAAGGGAGTATTAAGTTGTCCACCAAGTTCTATTCTTGCCATGGTCTGTCTTACTCAAATCACATGTCAAAAAAAGGGATGAGACTAGGGCAAGTCCAAGGCAACTTTGGTGGAAAACATATCCCTATACGTCGCACCTAAGTCGAAAGGATGTCTGTGTTATGTGGTACATCCCTTGACCTTAGGGTTTCTTTGTTAAAGCAATTATTGGAAACATGTGTTTTTTTTTTCTATGGTTAAACAAATCAAATCAAATTATGAAATATCCTTGGAGGGAAGTATACATGCACACACACACACACATATTTGTTGTTGTTAAGTTTGTTGATTGGATGGACTAGGAGAAGGTGTTTCTTGTCTTTTATGGCTTGAGTTATTAAAATTGTACAACTTAGTTGAATGGCCAAACAATGTCATTATTGGAATGAACTCCCACAACCCTTTTAAAAGTGAAATTGCTAGATGAATAAATTCAAAATCTATGTAACCAGAAGCTAGAGATTGGTGATGCACAATGGGATGTCATTTTTTCTAATTATATTTTTCTCGGTATTTTTATTTGTTTGAAATATGTTTTCGCAAATGCACAATGGGCAATGGTAGAACATAGTTAATCCATAAAGGTATATTTGTACCACATATTTATTTATTTCTAAAGCTGAGAAAATATATCTGAAGCTCCAACAATTGGACGCTGGCCCATATGCACAATGGGCAATGGTAGAACATAATCAACCCACAAGTCCAGTTTTATTATTATTCTACAATAATAGATCTAATATAGCCATACATGTAATTATGGAAACAATTCATGCTTTCCTAAATCATGGTTTTGAGAGAAGATTTCGGGATAATGAGAATGTTTGTAAAAGATCTGAGAATGCAACAAAAAAACAGAAAATATAAAGGACCTTTCCTTAACTGGGGTCGAGTTGTGATGTAGGTGGATGTGAACTAGGAGCAATGGCGTATTTTGTCGAATCTCGAGGGAGGTGTTTGGGCACGCTTGCTCTGTGAATGGGGAGGAATGACGACCGCATTCATCGGCCAAGGAGTATTTGGGCGGGGGCAGGCAAGATTGTCAAGAAATCAATGCAAGAAGTTGTCATAATCTAATGCAAGTATTGCGTTAGAATGGAGAATTGAATGTAGGTATTACGCTAGAATGGCGAATTGAATGCAGGTTGACGAAAAGAGGTAGCTAGCCGCGGTTTGGGATGTCGCCAGAAAAATTTGACCACTGGGAGGGTGTCCGCTGAGAGATGGGAAAGGGTAGTTGCCTCGAGGGGATTCATACACGTAAAAGGGTGGCCGACAAAGGTGCGTTTCGTTTGGGTTTTAGCCTACACCCAATAATATTATTAATAAAATTTAGGTGGAAGAAGTAGGATTTTATAATTTCCTATAGATCTTTTTATTGTTTTATGTGTACAAGCCTTGGTTAATTTGTACGATGAAGGGAGTATTAAGCCGCCCTCCATGTTCTATTCTCGTTGTGTTCTCTCTTACTCAAATCACATGTAAAAAAAAAGGGATGAGACTAGGGAAAGTCCAGGGAAAATTTGGTGGAAAGCATATCCCTAGACGTTGCACCTAAGTCAAAAGGATGTATGTGTTATGTGGTGCAACCCTTGACCTTAGGGTTTCTTTCTCAAAGCAACTATTGGAAACATGTGGTGCTTTTAATTTTTTTTCTATGGTTAAACAACTCAATTATGAAATATCCTTGGAGAGAAGCATAACTGCATATATATATATATATGTTGTTGTTAGGTTTGTTGATTGGATGGACTAAAAGAAGGTGTTTCTTGTCTTTTATGGCTCGAGTTATTAAAAATGTACAACTTAGTGGAATGACCAAACAATGTCATTATTGGAATGAACTCCCACCCTTTTAAAAGTGAAATGGCGAGGTGAATAAATTCTAAATCTATGTGACGAAACACTGGGATGGGTGATACACAATGAGATATCATTTTTTTTAATTATTTTTTTCTCGATAATTTTAGTTTTTTGAAATATTTTTTCGCAGATGCACAATGGTCAATGGTAGAACATAATCAACCCGAAAGTCCGATGTTATTGTGATTCTATGATAATAAATCTAATATAGCCATACATTTAATTTTGGCAACAAATCATGCTTTCCTAAATCAAGGTTTTGAGTGAAGATTTCAAGATAACGAGATCTTTTGTAAAAGATCTAAGAATGTTAGAAAAAACACAGTAAAATATAGAGGACCTTGCCTTAATTGGGGTCGAGTTGTGAATTCGGTGGTTGTGAATTGAGAGTAATGGCGTATTTTGTCAAATCTCCAGGGAGGTATTCATGCGCGCTTGCTCCATGAACGAGGAGGAATGGCGAGCACATTTATTGACCAGTGAGTATTTGGGTGGGGGTGGGCAAGCTTTCAAGAAATCAATGCAAGAAACTGTCGAAATCGAATGCAATTATTACATCAGAATGACGAATTAATGTAGATTGATGGAAAGAGGTAGCCGACCGCGGTTTGAGATGTCGTTAGGAAAAGTTGACCATCGGGAGCAGGCCTGTAATTTCAAATTTTCCTTACATGTCAAGTGCAAATTTGATGACAACCATTTGTTTTTCATGCATGTCATTTTACGTTATCTGCAGATTTATAAGTGTCAATTTTTTTTTATGTGTATCAAGTATTATCAAAGTTCCGGGCTTTGGGTAGTTAATCTCCTAGCAAGTTCTAGTTATATTTGTGTATTCATTTAGCCATTAGCTAGCTAAAACCCTAACTTGAGTATGGATAGCAACCTACAACTAACTAAAAACCCTAACCTGAGCTCACTGCCTAAAAGATTAGAGCCACTATCCAATTCAGTTTCTCATCCATCATCCCTATTCTAGAAGGAAACAATACATATGGAGCAATGACCATAAAGCAAATTACATCCTAAAATTGATTACAAGATTTAAAATGTTGATGCATACATAATAAGAATCTAAAACCTAAAACAACCCACAATCCACAAAAGAAGCAAATAGCTTTCTACAACCTGCACTATTCCACAAACCTGGTCTACTGCAAAAATGCAGAAATGATGGAGCCAACAACAGTAGCCAGTGATTTACCACGAGATTTGTTGCGATTGATAGGTGCCCGTGCAACTCTCTCAATACCACAGTTTGAGACTCGGTCCAAAAATGTTTATTTTGATGTTGTTATCTTACACACCACCTCCTCGCATTGATATCTCCCTCAACAACCAGTTACAAGCAACAAAGAGAAAACACCACCTCCTCGCACCAATATCTCCCTTAGCCACCGGATATGAGCAGCTGAGAGCAAGCACATGCAGGCTGCCACTGATATCTCCCTCAACCACCGAATACGAGCAACGGAGAGAAAAGAACAAGCATAGATATCTCCTTCAAGTTTCAACCATCGAATACGAGCAACATAGAGCAGGATAATGGATTATGACCCATCCGCTGCGTCGGATCCATATATGGGCCAATATTCTGGTCCCAGTTTGTTGAGCAATGAGAATAGGCTCAACTTCGAATCCCTGCCAATGCCAGGAAAATATACGCACATACCAAAATGTTTAGTAAAACACCCTCAAGAATTGAAATGAATGGGCATGAATAGTGATAGCAATATGACTCTGACATTTTTTATTTATTTAACTTTTGGTGATGCGGCAGTGTTGCACCCTCCCTGCTGCCTACTCATTTAATCGTATTTAATTTATTCCTACCTCTAGAATTAATGGAATTTACTTTATTCTTACCTCTAGCATTTACTTTAATTCCTACCTCCTTCGTATGAACCAGGGACCCAAACCATAACCCTACAACGCACATACATACCACTAGCTCATTTTTGACCAGTAATCCATGTGGTTACACGTCAATTTGACAGGTTTATAATTTGAATGCAAGTCAACAATGACGTGTTGTTTTTACACTAATTTGTCAAATATGGGTTGGGACACAAAAGATTGGCTATAGCCCGTAAAATTCCAGGCCTGACCGGGCGGGTGTCCACCCGGAGATGGGATGGGGTAGCAGGCCAAAGATTCATAGGCGGGATTCATACACGTAAAAAGGTGGCCATGAAAAATGTATTTCGTTTGGGTCTTAGCTCACGCCCAATAATAATAATAATAAAATTTAAGTGGAAGAAGTAGGATTTGTAAAACCCTTCATCGGCCGACTAAATTCATAATTGGAAGGAAATACCCGCCTGATTAAATTAATCCTTATGCAGTATAACAGTACAAAAGTTATTGCAAACCCCGTAACGGATCTTCCATTTCTTGCATTTTCTCCATAAAAACCCTAAAGCTCTGTAGTAGCCTTTAATTGACTTATTTTCCCGCAAGCTTTTTGGCCCTTATCAGTTCGGTTCTCCTTTTGCACTTCCAACGTGTATCCGCTGCGATTCTGCTGAATTTCTCGGGCTTAAATTTCTTTCAATTCCCGGTTTTTTGAGGTAAAATTTTTAGGGCTGTGTTGTGTTTATACGATCAGGCTGCCATGGACCAACAGCAGCAGCAATGGATGATGCAGCAGCAGACCCAACAACAGTTTCAGCAGCAACCACAGTATTCGAACGACGAAATCAGGACGCTGTGGATCGGGGATTTGCAGTATTGGGTAGATGAAAATTATCTTCACACCTGCTTTTCGCATACTGGAGAGGTATGCTTAAATTTCCCGCTCTGTTTCGAATTTGTTTTTAGGGTTTTTTCTGCTTTTTCGAGATATCAATTGACGCCTGGCATTTGCACTTGGCCTCGGCCCTAATATTAAGAAACCAGAAATGTGAGCCAGAATTGTTGTTTCGGACTCGTTTCCAGCCAGTGATGGTTTTGCCCAAATATGGTGTCTCAACATCATGTTCCTGGTAACACGACTTCAAATGTCACGAGGGAATTACAGATATAACTGAACAATTCTGTGGACGATGAACGGGACAAGTTCAAGTGTCCTGTATTCAAATATTTTAATAAAAAGAAACGAAAGAATATGTGATAACAAGCAAACGATCTTGAGATAATATAAGCCGTATAATCACCCTAATAGGAGGCAAGTGCTATTAGATTGCCGAATATAAGAGGTTGTTTATGTTAAAAGTTATCACCGATACGAGCATTTGCCATCTAGTTTTGACAGATAAGAAATTGTATGGAAAGGTGAGAGAAACCTCATTTACCCTCTTTTTAAATCAGTCTTTCCATTTGAACTATTGTCATATTGGTTAAATTCATCGCATCCTGATTGACTAGTATACAAATTATAACAGTCTGGAGATTGTACAGCTGAACATTTTATCTGTTGAAAGTTCAAACACGCACACACAGATATTGAGTGTTGTTTTATTTAGAAGTCATGACATGGCATCCCTACTAAACGTATACTGAAATGCGAATTGATCCTTTGTAGACTGCATAGAGATCTATGTTCTATTCTCTCCAGGTATGGGTCTATGAATGTTTCAATATGCTTCGAATAAGGATCTGGATCCGATATGTGTCTGGTCATATCTGGAAGGATAGGGTGGAAAGATCTGGTTACATAGAGCGCATCGGGTCTCCAGGGGGTATCGAAGTCTCTAAATACATGTGTATCTTCTTGTTCGTTGCTTAATACTAAATTCTAGTGTTATTCTCGTGGCTAATGCTTATCTACACCTATTTCTTCATGCAGGGAAGCCATGAATTAACTGCATTTGTACAATTGATTTGTTTTCTCATTGCTTTAGTTAGTCTGTTTAATGTCTGAATTGGAGATCACGGACTATTGGGTGTTACATGTTTTGTTTATGTTTCTTTGAGCACTGTTTTTTAATGGCATGCTTTCGATGCTGTAGGTTGTGTCTATAAAGGTTATTCGGAACAAGGCGACTGGCTATCCAGAAGGTTATGGTTTTGTGGAGTTTGTTTCCCATGCAGCAGCTGAGAGGATTCTTCAAACATATAATGGCACACAGATGCCCGGCACAGAGCAACTTTTTAGATTAAATTGGGCCTCTTTTGGTTTAGGAGAAAGACGCATTCTAACAGGACCAGAGTATTCTATATTTGTAGGAGATTTGTCTCCAGATGTCACAGATTATCTGTTACAAGAGACTTTTCGATCTCGATATCCATCTGTGAGAGGTGCAAAAGTTGTAACAGATACCACCACAGGCCGTTCAAAAGGTTATGGATTTGTCAAGTTTGCTGATGAGAATGAGAGAAATCGTGCCATGACTGAAATGAATAATGCGTATTGTTCTACGAGACCTATGCGCATTAGTGCAGCTACTCCTAAGAAGTCTGTGGGTTATCAACAGCAATACACTCCTAAAGGTATGCTGCGAATCTTATTGAAGTGCATTTGCGATGGGGCAGTTTGAACTGCTTGGATGTCAAATGCCTTAATGATGAAACTGGGATATTGTGTAGTGTTGTCTTTTTTTATGATTGTTTTGCTAACTTTACTGACTATGCATGTGGATCTTGTTTCTTTTCAAATATCACAGTATTCTAATTGTTTGTTTCTACTTGCTCCACTCATATGGTTTTTTTGTAGCTTGCACTATGTTTAGCATTGTGATTGTTTTCTGTTTCCCTTATTCAAATAATCCTCAGTGAGTTTCCTGGATATTGCCAGGTAATAAAACTTCTGGTATTCTGTATGGTGCTTTGAAACATGACCATCAGTGCTTATCTGGTATTTAAATTTCATATGCTTCAGCTGAAGTAGTTATTTGGAGAGAAGTACCATGGTTGATTCAGTTGATCTACAAAACCACATCAATCAATGTTGTTGTTTTAATTTCCTATAGAAAAATGGCAAGTTCCATTAATGTAAAAAAGATATTTCAATATTTTAAAATTGATATTTTCTCAAAGCAGGACGCCAAGAGGCTTTTGTTCACATAGGGCCTGGAACCGAACTCAGCACAAAAAATATCTAAGTAGTGGTTGACCTCATTTAGGTCAGTGATCTGTTTATGTGTTCAACTGCAATGCTCTCCTTCATTTTGCATTTCTACTATATGAATGCACTTTGGAACAGACTTAATGTGGTTTTGTTTTATATCTTCTCCAGCTATCTGATTCTCCCCTTCAAGAATCTATTGGATAGTTTTTGCTGGTCTGTTAACAGAGAATGCTTACTTTGTTGTCTGTTGGAACTTGGAAGTCGATTGCATGTTGATATCCCGCTGATTTCATTATTTTTCTAAAATTTGTCCTATTAGATGATGGAGATAGAAGGGTATACATTTCATGATGGGTAGGCTGCACTCAACATTTGGGTGACCAAGGCAAGCCTGAGATTTCCCTGGAATTGGTGCAGTAAGAACTCGTGTTTTGTTTCATCTCTTTATATATCAGCTTAAGATTTTCACCGTAGAGAATTGTCTATATTATTATTAAAATTACCTGGCTCATCTGGGTTTGTGTTCACAGTTTTAGAAACAGATTTTTGTGCACAACTGACATCCTCTTTCTTAAACAGAAAAATGATGGGCATTCTTGGAACAATAACTGTACTTTCCAGAGGCTATTGTTGAAATCCCCTTTTTAAAAGCTGAGTTAATATTTTTTCTGGCCCCTCTTGTCTTCCCCACAGTTATAAGCATTAGTGATTTAAATGTCTGTCTTCTGTACTTGAGTGGAATTGGAACGGTTGCTAACTTATATGCAAATTGGATCAAAATTGTACTGGCCTTCTTTTCTGAACACATTATTTTGTCAAGTAAGGTTGGTAGTTTGCTGACACAAGTTAGCGTTCAACATGATATGCAGTTGCTGGTTTTGACTATGAAATGTCTTGGATGGTAATTTTAATTTTAAATGTTTTTTATGTTTGTATAATGTCATCTTATTACCATGATTGTGTTAGTGAAGTGATGCATGCTAATTTCTGTTCTTATGCAGTTGCCTATCAAACACCAACCTACAGTGTGCCACCAGCTCAAGTGTTCCAATCAGATGATATAAATAATACAACAGTAAGTAACTGCCACTAGACTTTCTGAGTTTTCTTTCATGCATATTCATAATATTTGTTTTTTGCAGATATTTGTTGGTGGATTGGATCCGACTATCCTAGAGGAAGATCTAAGGCAAATCTTTGGGCAGTTTGGGGAGCTTGTTTATGTCAAAATACCTCTTAATAAGGGATGTGGATTTGTGCAGTTTGGTAACAGGTATGGTATGACATGCACTTTATGAAGTCTAATTATCAATGTTCCTCAAAGTTTCCGGGAAGCGGGGATGCGGAAGCGGAGAAATGCATCTGGGGGACATGTGGATGCACCCCCAAATTCTAGGGAACATCGTAGGGGATGTTGGGGTCTCCCGACATAGGTCCCAGAATTCATCTGAAATTATATAAAAACTGAAACATGATTCATTCAAATCCTATGCATAACAATCTGGCAATAACATTCATCATTACATGTAATCAAAGCTATTAGAATTGAAACTGGAACCCGTTTGGTGACTGGTCTACTAAAAAATACACAAAATATGCAAAAATTAATAATGTGTGTGTGTACATCAATGAAATTCAAACCATTAGACATACATAGATTGCTCATGTATATAGCATGTAAGTACTAAGCAATGTTACCAGAACTGAACCGGTCATTGAACCGGTTGACCCCAAAAACCGGAACCGAACCGGAACCGGAAAAAAAACCG
>SNQJ01S0037136.1:58989-86748 GCA_010110895.2 Picea sitchensis | reverse complement strand
CAATGAAATTCAAACCATTAGACATACATAGATTGCTCATGTATATAGCATGTAAGTACTAAGCAATGTTACCAGAACTGAACCGGTCATTGAACCGGTTGACCCCAAAAACCGGAACCGAACCGGAACCGGAAAAAAAACCGGTCACTAAAAATACATAAAATATTCAAATTTTTGAAAAACAATTACATATTCATGTGCATCCATGTGAATCCAAACCATTATACACAAATTTGCAAAGTTTCTCATATATATTCATGTGCATCCATGTGAATCCAATACCAGAATCCAAACCATTATACACAAATTTGCAAAGTTTCTCATATATATTCATGTGCATCCATGTGAATCCAGATTCCAAACCATTATACACAAATTTGCAAAGTTTCTCATATATATATATAACAAGTAATAGTGTATAAAACCAAAATAGCACTAAGAGTAAGTGCACTCAATGAGTCCATATGAATAGCCGAATCAAAATACATCATCAAAAAGGCTCTAAATGGCCAAAAATAACTCTAGAGTCTAGAGAGTAGATACTAGAGAGTCAGAGACTACACAATCTAATAATCTGAAATAATTAAACTGTAAACGGTTACATGATGATGATACAAATTCAATCATACAACTGATACTAACTTAGTTACTAACATAAATGATGACATTGCCAACTCAAAACTGTTGTCCAAACCCATATCATCAGGAAACACATCCCACATCTTTGTCTTTCCCTTCAACCATTCTTCTCACTACCCAATGCCTACAAATAAGACAGAGGTTGGTGTGCAGATACACCACTAAGTCACTTGACACTATGACAAAGAGAAGAGTTCAACAGAAGAATTTATACTTGAGTGAAGGGTACATTTTTACTGGGGTTGTGACAGAAGAGTTCAACAATCAATGCCACCAACATTGAGGTACATAAAGGGTATGACGCCCTTGATTAAATGTCAGTTTCATACACTCTTACATGATAGAATCCAGTGGAAACATTGCAATCCTGCCAATCTTGAAATCCTAAAAACCGTTAAGTCTGCTGAATTTTAAATGGGACCTAAAATTCTACTTTCTCCATATGAAGTCCATTGAGGTTGGAACCACTCTCAAACATCCTGAAACAATTAATGGTAATGTTAAAAATTTAAGTAAAATAATGAAAATGAAAGAGAAAGGAGAATGTCACTTTTACTTTAAATTAAAAACCCTTAGTTGCACACTGAAACACCTCGCAGTTGCAACTTGCATGAAAAGAGATCCCTTCTCCTGATCTATGGCAAGAGATTCCTGATCCAGCCTGTACGAAACTGGCCGGTTCAGGCAAAAAAACTGGTTTCGTATGGAACCGGTTTGGAGCGGTTTAAGGGACCGGTTTGAACCAGTATGGGCTCGGAACCGGTCGGACCGGCCGGTTTTACCGGTTCTGGTTCGGTTCTGGTAACTATGGTACTAAGCATGAATATAACAAAATGGCACTGAGCGTGAATTGGGATACATATCTGTAAGGAAATACATAAGACATTGAGGCTTTAAATGGCCTCCAGAGTCCAAAAAAATCTTGCTACAACAAATACTACATATTATCAAAACCATCGCTTATATTGGGAATCTTGTCATTAGTATCACCCTCTGTCTCCTCATCTAGCCTTTGCCCCTACCTCGATCCTCCAGGGCCATCAGTAAACACCGTCCAATTTTGATATAACTGTCTAATCCAAGCATTAAAATATTGTAGAAAAAGCTTAACATGCTTAATCAGTGATTTTGGCTTGAGTGAAGGGTACATTTTTGCTAAAATCATGATAGGGGAGTGCAACAATCAACACCAACATCGGGGTACATAGAGGGCTTGGTGCTCTTGATTAAATGCAAATCCCATACCCTCATACATGATAGAACCCATGGGAACACTGCAATCCTGCCAATAATGGGACAATTAATGGCAATGTTAAAAATTTAAGTGAAATGATAGAAAAGGAAAGACAAAGGAGAATATCAATCAACTTATAGAATGAAAGATAAATTAGAATATCAACTTTTACTTTAAGAATTAATATTATCAGTAATTACTAGGGAAGGGGGGATTCAAAAGAGCTGTCTTTGATAAAAAGGGAGCATGGGATCATCTCATTTTTTGAGGATGTTTTCTATTTCATTTCCTTGCGTCCACCCCAAAAGGGGACACGGTGAAATGGGGAAATGACTGCCTTGGAGTACCCATGTCCTGGGAGCACGGGGAACACGAGGAGCAGGAACGCTTCCTCGTGTAACACTGCTAATTATAGATAGTGTATCCCATGATTTATACACACAAATCAGTTGCAATGAAAGGCTTCTAATGGTCGGGGCATGCATAATTGATTTCCAAACTGGTAGTACCTTTGTGGAAACATGCACTAAGAAATTATATATTTTTATGTAGGGCCTGTGCTGAGGAAGCTTTGCAAAGGATACATGGTACTGTCATTGGTCAGCAAACTGTTCGCCTTTCTTGGGGTCGAAGTCCTGCAACTAAACAGGTACAGGCTTATAATAATATGTAAATCAACTTATTTTGCTTGTCAGCAGAATAGGTTCCTATTGTGATTCATGTATTTTACTAAAATTGATGTTCATTTAATTTTTGCAGGACCAGCCTGCAGGCTGGGGTGTGCCTCAAGCAGATCCAAACCAGTGGAGTGGAGCTTACTATGGTTATGGACAGGGGTATGAAGCTTATGCTTATGCTGCACCTCAAGATCCATCCATGTATGGTTATGGGGCATACCCTGCCTCTGGAAATTATCAGCAACAGGTAAGCATGGTTGTTCCTTGCAAATTTAAAAGCTAGTTTCTTATGCTTTTTGTATGTTTAGTAGAATTCTCCATAAATCTTCTTTGAAACATGACTTAGCATGCTATTTCTTATGTAGTCTGCCCTTGATGACATTAAAAATATATCTTTCCTGGCTGTTGATGACCTTTAATTCTCATTTAGTTTGCTGTAGTGAATGTTTTTATTTCTACACCTTGGATAATATGCTGAACTTCAGATTCTTATGAAATCTCTGTTAATGATCATTGATAGACTGAGGTTCAGGAATTATCGGCGGCTGGCTTGACAAACACCATTCAGGCTTCCGAGCATAAGGAAGAGGACACATTTGATCTTTTGGCTCCTCCTGATGTTGAGAAGTGAGTTCCTAATGCTCTGCATAATTTACCTATTTGTATTCATAGTTTTTAGCGCATTAACTAATGGTTTGTAACTGTACTATTTATGCCCTGATTGCGAGTGGAGATTGTTGTTATTTCTAATACAAGAGGTTTTCAAATCTCACTGTTTTATGTGGTTGCAGATTGAATGCAGCGTATATTGCTCTCCATGAGCCTTCATTGGTTGGGCGAAACCTGTGGTTGAAGACCTGTCAACTGTCGACATAATTTGGTGTAGACAATATACATTTATATTACTGGATATTTAGGTGATCCTTAACATTCATTAGGTTTGCAAGGGAGTAAAAATGGAAAAGTTGATCGCTGCTATTGGTGTGTTCCATTCAATGTTAATATTATCTTCTTGGTCATGTAAATTCACTTTTTTTTCTTGGAAATTTACCATGATGTTATGATAATTAGTTACTATATGCATAATTGTATCATAAACCATGTTGGGAATCTACTGTCTTCGGGAAGCTGACTACTAGAACAACCAGAAAAATGGTATTCAACAACTTGCTTCTTCGATAACGGTTGCTTTTATGTGGTCCATTTTTGATGGATAATCATGAATATTATACAATTCATTAAAACACTTACGGAACATTATAGTACTTACTGTTATTCAAGTTAATTTCAATTACAATGCAAATAAGAATTCTGAGAGTAGTTTATATTTAATTAAATTTTGATAGTGATGCTCTTTTCTAATAATAGAAGCTTCTATCTTCAAACACTTGAGACACATGTACATGGCACTATGCGTGTTGCGTTTATAAGTTGTCATAAATAGGATATAAGCAACAGTAGCATATTTTGCTGGTGTGATCTTGATTCCAGCAGATTCTTGTAGTTGTTTGGGAGCTGGTAAAATTATGCAAGAGAAGTAATTTAGATCTACATTAAATTTGGTTATTTCTAGTAATGGTTTGCAAGTTGGGATATTATAATGCCCCGTTTTATATTAAATGTTCTTTGGGAACTTTTGCAACTTGCAACCAGACCTATCAACAAAATGGTCAAAAAAGAGAAAAACCAAAAACCGACCTCCTTTTCTACCTATTTCTCACATAAAGTTTTGATTGACCATAAACTTTTAGACAAGTACCGTCATGCTCATTAATAAAGGTTTATTTTGTAAAATGGAAAAGGTTGCCACCGGAGCTTGACTAATTGGTTAAGTAGGTGTGGTGATATCCTTACACCAGGGTTCAATTTCCCATAGAGTATTTTATTTAGTCTTGTGAAATGACAGGGTAAACGTAGCAGTCAAGTCTGGCCAGGCATGGTATTTTTCATACAGCATGACAACAGCCCACCTCTGTGAAAATCCCCATTATATTTTTAAATTTTGGATTGGAAAAACACTATTCACTATGGTAGGTACAAAATAGTGAATGGCTTAAATGATTCCCAAATTATCATTGTTGCAACAAAGAAAAGTGATGCAGTGGCATCTCCGACAATGACGATACCTCTTAGAACGAACTATGACAGTGGAGTCGTGTGGAAGGGAGATTACAAGTTAGGAATGGAGATTACAAGTTAAAACTTATAAGGGCTGGAGACACTATTGGACAAGAGACTATTGAAAAGAAGCCGTGAGATTGATGCGTACATGGTAGAGAGGAGTATGTGCGTAGAAGTAGTTACAGCTTTGACAAATGAAGTAGTTATAACTTAGCCAAATGAAGAACACGAGGCAAGAGATTGAATGACTTGAGCTATTACAACGATCCAAGAAGGCAAAGAATGGATCATTGCCAATACAAGAAAATAGATAGATAGAACCGTGTTTGAGAGAGAGGGTGCTCTCCACTGTCGAAGATACACTGGCCTGTGGTATTAGAGAACTTGAAATTGAGTATGCATTAATACACCAATAGTTGAATTCCCTATGTAATTGTATATCTGTGTGAATTTCTCAGGACGCTGTTATGTTTATGACTCTGTGGATGGATGTCATAATGCTGTGTAATATCTGTGTGGTGTTGATTATGGGAAAAAAATCTCTACTTTATACTTCATATATTTTCTGTATTGAGCGACAGAAATTCTTTAGAAGTTCTGAGTGAATTTAGAACTAGTCAGATAGGGTACTATCTTTGGTTCCATGCTGGCGGCTTTGTCTACTTGCAACTTTTAGCAATCTAAAGAGAGAGAGCCTCTTTAGAAAGAGCATAAATTTCAACACCTGGCTCTCTATAGATATGCATAAAATAAATCTTTGTGAACTTTCCTTTTAACTCTCTTATTCGAACCATTTTAGGGAATTGTGTAAATTTTGAGAAAGCATTGCTTAATGTAAATTTCATCACATTTATTTGAGGTTTTCTGGATCTATTTTCTGTGGACTTTCAGCCCTGTTCAACCAAATACATGAAATAGCCCAAGAAAATAAACACTTAAACAATGTACTTCAAGAGAACTAAATTTTCAGCCCTAAGGGCACGATCCTCAACATATACCAGATTTGAAATTAATTTATAAACTGTATTTTTGTTAGTCACAAATTTGTGATCTTAGTGTCTATTTATTTGTCAAATCACTCAATAAAGTCATTTACTGTTAAGTTAAATCAACATACACAAACAATAGAAACTACTCACCATGAGAACATGAGCTAAAAATTAGATCTAGTTCTCTAAGTTTGGATAACAAAGCATATTTCATAGATACATTTGAGTGAATTAAGTACATACCAACAGTTTTTCATGTTGGTACAAGATAGTCCTTTAAGTGTATCACAAGACTTTACAATGCTCTCCAAACCCTAGCTAGGGTGTCCACCATCAATAACAAACCTTGATCAACAATACCTTTGCCTAGCAAGGCATCCTACCAAGTGATCTAGCCACACCAAAGGTTCCACAACAAGCAAGCATCAACACCAACAAATCTGGCCATGATATTTCACCAAGCTTGCCTCACATAAGTTCAAGTAAAGCACTTCTATAAGGTTTTTTTGCCACAAACCCCTAAACCCTAGCACTTCTAGTCTTCTATAGGAATTGCCTTTCACAAACCCCTAAACCCTAGCACTTCTAGTATTCTATAGGAATTGCCTTTCACAAACCCCTAAACCCTAGCACTTCTAGTCTTCTATAGGAATTGCCTTTCACAAACCCTAGCACCTTCCTTGCATAAAGACAAATACAAAGACTCAAGAGAAGTTCCTTAATGAACTCACACATTTGTAAGACAAGATGTGAATTATGAATGAATACAAACACTCTCTCCCTTTATGTAGAATAGGTGATGGTGGCCAACTACAGTAAAGTGGCCAACGTCTAAAGATAATTATCTCAATTACCCAAACTAGTTAAGTCCACATGTAAAGCGCTTCAACTCTAAGGTGACACATGTTAAGCTCCAAGGTAAGCATGTTCTCAAGCAAGGTTCCAAGGTGAGCACTCTGTAAGAAACCAAGCCCTCCATGTGTACCTCATGAAGAATGTCACCATTTAACATACAATACTAACCTTCTAACGAAGTGTGCCGCATAGGCATCAATTCAAGGTCTAGCTATCCATGAATAACCCATCTCCAATGTGTATGTTCACTGTGATACAATCAAGGGTAGGCAACACACCATGCACTCTACATCACATGAAGCACCCCTAAACAGGACAAACATTTTTGGAGTAACTATAAAGGCTAGCACTTTATTTATAGGGAAAATGTTTTCACCAACACCAATATTCGACAACTCTAAAACTTCCTCTTTAGTATGAGCTTTGTTAGAATGTTAGCAACCCACAAATTTATAGGAATATGATCAAGGGCCAAAGCACCCTTTGTAACTTATCTATTGAGAAATAATAATGGATGTCAAAGTGCTTGGAGTGGTCATGGAACATAGATTCTTAGGGAGTTTGATACTATTGTGATTGTCATAATTACACAACTATGGACTCCAAATCCATATCACCCAACTCAACTAACAATGTCTGATCCCAAATGGTCTTACAACTTGTTGAACATGCTACTATATACTTGAGATCCGTTGAACTAAGTGCAACCACTACCTATGTCTTATTGAACCAAGATATCATACTTGACCCTAAGACGAAACAAAAATTTTAATCACTCTTCCAAGAGTTAGAGCCTTTAGCTTCCTCTAAATCATAACATCCTTGGAGTAGTAGTCCATCATTTCTTGTATACCCAATTCCATAATGAGTTGTGTTCTTAAGGTTCGTAAGCACATGCTTCCCAACCACCCATTGAGAGAAGGCATGGTATTTACAAGATACATTAATGATCCAATCCACTACCTATACAAAGTAGCCAACTAAATTAATGTCCTCGTTACAAGTAATCTTCAAATTTGGCACCATGGGATAGCTTGGTGGGATGTCTTGCTAGGCCTTTGAATGCTTTGCACTTCAAGTCTATTCTAGGAATTTCCTCACAAACCTTGGTGCTTTCCCCCTTGCATACACAAGTGCAAAGACTCAAGACAAGTTCATATTTAAGATACAAGTGATCTAATGAGCTCTCACACCTCTAAGATAAGATGATGTGAATTTTGAATGAATATAAAGATTCTCTCCTTTTATATAGAATAGGTGAGGGAGGTCAAATGGATAATGTCCACAAACAACTATCTCAAACAACTTAACTAATCGCTAGTTAAGTCCACATGTGAAGTTCTCCAATTATAAGGTGACACATGTCCATCTCCAAGGTAAGCACATCCATTGAGCAAAGGTCCCAATGGACACTCTATAAGAAAAGGTCCTATGCTCCCCTCCAAATGTATCCAACACTACTTGTTAAGCCATGTGCTCCTTTGTGTCCACCACAATTCCATGAGTGCTCCCTGATTGAAATGGGTGTTGTCTAATTGTGCATTAATGGAAAGCCAACAAAATGGAAGCACTTACAATCTCAAGTTTGACGTTGCAACAACTCCTCCAAGCTCTCCTATCCAGCCCTTTGGGTCTCACACAATCATAAGTATGATGCTCTTAATTATTCTCCTTCTCTTGAATGTCTCAAGATCAGAAGTATGATACTCTGAAATTTTCTCCTCCCCCTTGAATGTATCAAGATTAGAGGTATGATATTGTGAAATTTTCTCCTCCCCCTTAAATGTCTCAAGATCATAAGTATGATACTCTRAAATTCTCTCCTCTTTTTACCCAAGAATGGCCTCCATTATATAGGAGTTTGAGGCACAACAAGCATAGGGTATTTTCAGAAGATGGTTAGATCAAACGAGGATTTAGCTCATGAGGTTGGGATTTGATGACTCGGATGGAGCAAAGAGAGATGACTTGAATCCTTAACCCCAACCAACTTAGATCTTCTTGGATCTTATCCCCAAAATAAATGTGACTTAGTTGTAACCACTTCATCGCCCCCCATAACTGTGTATAGGACGACTATCGCACCTTAGGACACTTTGGGCAGTGATCATCGCTCCTTATATATGGGCAGGGGGGTGATGAAGCTCAATTCAGGGCAAAATATCAAGGAAAAAGTAGCATTTCGACCTCCAAATGATGTATTTCTCATCAATTGTGCCTAGGGAACATGACAAGTACTCCCACATGATGATGAAATTGTGACATTTAAGTGCGACACTTAGTAGAATGTGATACATAAGTGTGACACTTAGTTGCGTGACAAATTGACACTTAGTAGAATGCAATACATAAATGATACATAAGTGCGACACTTAGTAGAATGTGATACATAAGCGCAACACTTAGTAGTGTGAGAATTTGGTGTGTAACAGATGCCCCCTAAAGTATGAGGTCAGAAGAAAAACTGGTGACCGAAATACTTTACATTCATGTGTGCAAAAGGCGTTGGAATAGGAGATCCGGGTGAAAGCTACAAAAAACCATCAAACGATATATATGTATCATCCGTGAGGTAGGCATACCCATGCTCAGAATACACTTGACTCAAAGCATGGCCGCTGACCAATACATTGCAGATCCATGAAAGTATCAACTAAGGGTATGGCCACCAAAATACAATGTGGATCCAAACCTTCCATGACATGATTAGGTCGTAGGCACGAAATAATACACAGTGGAGTCATGATATGGCAAAACATAGCCACAGACAAAAAAAAAGTGGGTCTATGTGATAATATATACATTAGTGAAATTTCCAACATGATGACGATACTAGAATCTTCTAAGTACTCAAATAGTCTTCATTGCATCTTGGGTGTCTGAGGAGTTCCCAGGGTCTTCATCTCGATCCTGCAATGGTACAAATCTAGCAATGTGAATAGATGTCCTAATATCGAATATGGTAGAAACCACTTGATTATCGGTCATTGATTCATACCGTTAACAAGTGTGAGGGAAATCACCAATGATGACAATGACTCCTAAGGTACCCTAGTACATTCCAACGACTACGAACAAATAAGTTGAAGTCAAACATTCGTGGAATCATTCAATTAGAGGCCAATGATGTAAACCTAATGTCGAAGGCGAGGAGACCTGCCATTGAGGCATGCAAGTTCCAAGGTACTAACTAGTTTCTGAGTCTAATTCTTGGATAATGTGTTGAAGTCGATAAGAATGGACTCGTCAAAGGAGGGCCATGATATATTCCATCATTGACATGACATTGACATAGGAAAGTGATGTAAGATGATGGATCAAATGAGTAAAAACTGATACGAGGAAGAAGGTTGGTAATACTGCAGAGTGGTTGATTTGGGATGAAACTTTCCTTGAACATTGTGAGGCGCGACAAGTGACTTGGCAACATTGAATCGACTAAGAGATAGACCAAAGCATAGTGCGACGATAACTAGGGCACTCTTCGGGTGAGCTCAAGGAGTATGATGACTCATAGGATTGGTATGACTCAGAGACAAACATATTACCCAACTGTAAGACAAGATGCAAACATGTGCCATGTTCAAGGGAGACAACAAACAACTGCCATAATGCTTTCCAAACACTATTACATATTGGAAAAATTGCGATGTTATGGAAGAAATTGGCCACACTGTAGAAAATAGAGAGAATTTTAAGTTTTTTTCTCCATCCTGCCTGATATCGTCGCATGTGCGACATACTTTTCAAATCGTCACAAGAGTGATGTCTTCTAAAGGTTGTCGCAAGAGCGACGACATCAAATGTGCGTTTCTCTTGCAACGATGTGGACACTGGGTCCCCCCCAACAATTACCCACTATTTGACAAAGTCAACATTGACTTGGTCAACTATCATCGGAATTGCGACGTTATAAAATCTATAAATATGTTGCATTTTAGGGATGTTGCGACAAGTTTGCTATAACAACAATGGTTCAAAAAGGGTATAAGGTCTTCCTGGCGAACAAAAAAAATGTTTTTTTTTTCATATGTTATAATAGAAAAATATATTATATATTTTACACACCACTTAATTTTATAAGATAATCATCAGTATATGTCTGTGGGGAAGAATGTCAGAAAACATTAGAGGTGCGAAACAAATTAAAGAGGGTGAAAAGGGTGACGATAAATGTTATTTCCCTTGCAAAAATTGTTGTACTAAACGTCCCAAAAGAGTTTTAATAGCAACAACTAAAAAACATTGTAGAAAATATGAGCACATGGACTGAGGATCAAATGAATATCGTCCCATGGTAATTAGCCATATATATATTCATTGTCTATTTTAATATTGATTGTATTCTCAAAATTTTATATTGTTTTATACATGCACTAATTTTGCATGATTGTTTGTAATTATAAAGTAGGAGTTTCCCCCTAACTTTCTACAAAAAACACCAAGTATTAGCAGAAATGATGTTGTACAAGACGAGGAACATGAAGCGGATAATGAAGATCAAGTTAATGATCCCATGGAAGTAGATGAAAATAATAACATAGTTCAAGATGATGGGACAAATCAAATGATCCAAGACCTATTCGATCATCCATATGAGGATCATAGGGACAATAGTGATGGTATTTATGATTAACCTCTCATTGAAAAGACAAATAAACGACTTTACAAAGGGCCAAGAGAAAATCTTTTCTCCACTGCATTGCTGCTGGTGAACTAAAGGTTATGAATCATTTGTCGAACACTTGTATGACACAGATCCTAAGGTATATAATATGTTTCATCACATCTACATAAAGGTTGACTCCCCCCCTTTTTAGTGTTAATTAATGTGTAAAATAAAAATGCAATATTTACAATTACTATTATTTACATTAACTAGTTATTTTTTATGTTTTAGATTGTTAGGTGAATTTCTGTTACTCTCATCAAATATTTTACCTCGCACATATCGAAAATTTACATGCCATTGTGAAAGACATTGGAATGGAGTATAGAAGTATAGATGCTTGTCCTGCTGATCATATTATATATTATGGACAACATGCATCGAAAACAAAATGTCTGGTATGTGGTATTAGTAGATATCGAACCGATCAAGTAATAAAAATGGTCCCTCGAAAGGTTCTTCGACATATTCTCATAATTCCACGTTTGCARCAACTGTTCAGGTGCCAAAGCATAGCACAATTTATGGATTACCATGCACGAAAGAGAATTGAAGATGGCGTTCTTCGAATGCCTACAGATGGTTATGCATTTAGGGAAATTAATACAAAATGGTCAGAATTTACAGATGAACCTCGTAATGTTAGASTTTCATTGRCAACTGACGGTGTTAATCCATTTGGAGAGTTTCAGTCTGTTTACTCAGTGTGGCCTATTTTTGTTATCAACAATAACATTTCTCCTTGGATGTCAATAAAGAGGGAGCACATAATGTTGACAATGATTGTTCTAGGTATTTGTTTACATTAATTTTTCGAATGTAATTTTTTCATTTGTCTTGTTTTTTTGCATAATATCTTTTATTTATTTATTTACATATATATACATACCATGGTAGTAATTTCGTGCAATTTCAAATATTTAGGTAAGTACCAAGTTAAATATATGAATGTGTATATCAAGCCTCTTATGGATGAGCTACTAAAGCTATGGGAGGGCATCACTATTTATTACATCTGTAAACCAATTGGGCAGAAGAGATTTCAATGCCGTGGAATATTTTTATGGAAAATTCATGATGCCTCGGGACTAACACATTTTTGTGGTATGTAATGTTCCATGTTGCACGCTCGAATAATATATAATTAATTGAAGATATCATGCATGTTGTTTAAATAATCGTTTTGTATATTAATTCACATTAATCCATCTGTTGCAGGTTTTCAAACAAAGGGTAAATTTGCATGTCCAGTTTGTGGTCCTAAGATGAAATCTCATCGGTCAAAAAGTTTAGGAAATGAGGTGTTTGATGAGTATAGACACTTCCTCTCTAAGAACCATAAGTATCGTACTACTGAAAAATATCTTTTCAATGAGAAACAAGAGAATGGACTAAAACCACAAAGAATGACACCTCGCCTATGAAAGTTGGCATATGACAAAATTAATCCTCGAGGTACACATTTTGTTTGTATTGTAAATTGAATCATGTTTTGAAATTTAATTGTAATTATTCAATTTATTTTACCGCATTTGAGAAATAGTGTTATGATTTTTTTTATGCTTCATCAATGTCGTCGTCGTGAAGGTAGTAATAATGGGCTTCCATAAGGAATGAAATGTTATTCCACTCAATTCATGAGGTTGCCTTACTATGAGGAGCTAAAAATAGTTCATTTGTTTGATACAATGCATATCGGGAAGAATGTGACAGAAACATTATGACTAATCATAAATGGCAGGAGGGATAAAGAAAAAATTGTCAAATTTTTTAATGACATTCAAGAAGTCAATCATGCAATGCAAAGTGTAATTCGATCAAACAGTGATGGAGACCAAAATAACCTTCCATGGTTATTAATAGAGCAACAAAACAATGGTGTAAAAGAGGTCATTTAAAGAATTAAATTTCGCACAGGTTTTTGTTCAAACATAAATAATATCTTAACAAAGAAAGGTGAATTTGATGGGGTAAAAACACATGATTGACATACCTTCATTAAGGTAATTAATAATTTTAGTATTCATATTTATAAATTGGTTGTATACATTTTTTGAGATATATATATATTTTTTTAGTTTTGAAACAAGTAACGATTCGTTTTTATTGTTACAATATGTTCTACCTCTATCTCTCCTAAACGACTTTGACAACAATGTCAAACAAGGTATACACGATATTGGAAAATACATGAGGCAAGTAGCTACAATATATATGCAAAAAATGTTTTCAAATTTTTGTTGTACTTAGTGACATGTGTTTTACTTGTAATGAAATATGTATTATGTTTTGTTGAAACATGTTATTTTCTTGCGTCATGATCTATAGATGGTTGTCATTAAAATAAATCCATGAATATTATATAAAGTATTGGAAGAGAGAAATTCCTCGACTAATGTGTGAAATGCAAAAGTATCTACCTCCAACATTTTTCCTAGATCAAACTCCCGAAGTCGAAAAAAAGATCAGAGAAGTTATGACGAGGATTAACACATATAAGGTAATAACCATAATTTCAAGTGGTTTTATTTTTATGTCATAAGATCGATTATGAAATCTTGATTTTTAAATTTTGCATTATCTAAACGAAAAAATGTTTTTTTTCTTATATAGAGATTTTTGGATTATGTTAACTATGACATGCATGGAGTCGGTAGTAGTGGTGCTACACAGACGCCACAGGATACAGACACAGGCCCTCGTATCCCTGCTAGGACGCAGATATTCAGATCTCCACCTTCCACACCATTAGGTGGGAGCCATGACACACACCCCAGGAAGCCACATAGATAGGCTCTGAAGCTAGTGACAAATATGAGGCTGATGATTTGGCCAACTATATGGTTGTTTTTCCTAAAGAAAGACATGTAACCAGAATGGGGACCTTTAAGGGCACATTTATGGTCAATGAGGAAGGACTTCCATTAAAACAAGTTAAAGTCTCAGGTAATTTTTAAAATTTTAATTGTTTCATGTTCTCTATGTAGACAAACATAAATCATCTAAATTATTATTTTTAAATTAATAATCATATAATATTTTTGTGTGTATGAACAATTTTTTTTATAGGGCCTTGGAGAAGAAGTCGTTGCTGATTTTTGGGCCCACCATACAGGAGAGGTGGAATTCCCATAATTCCAACCTCAAAAAAGAATTGATGGATTATCTTGAAATCCTTTTTGGTGTAGACACATTTAATAAAACCTTGGCCACCGCCGCAACTGACCAATATTTAAAACATATGCGAGAAACCTATAGGAAGAACTTGAAAAAAAATGATAGGTACGAGCATCCTTTGATGATTCCAGAGAGGGAGTGGAAGACCCTCATTTAGGACGCAAAAGAGAAGAATTTGACAGATGAAGGAAAAACACCCTCTAGTCCCAGAAGGTAAATTACAATTTCAATTCAATACCTTTAATTTTTTTTAGATCTAAACAAAAGAATGGTATATATTAACATACTTGAAACTTTTGATGATAGGTTGACTGATACTTCAAAGGAAACAAAAGAACAACTTGCCAAACGTGGCGAGCACAGGCTAGGCCAGGGCGACTACTTGAAGTTGCATTGACGAATTGTAAGTACACAAATAACTTATTTGTATCGCCTTCAAACTTTTAGGTAATTGCAACCAATAACATTAAAAATACATACTCTTATGCAATGCAAGGTAATGAGTTCGGTACTGAAACCATGGAGGAAGACCTCCAGCTTGGTTACAATTACATCTATAAAGCTGTAGTTGAACATCGTAAAAGATTGGGGTAGTTACGAAGAACCACTTTGCAGGATAAGGTAAATAAAATTCAATCCACATTAACCTTTCATTATTAATATAATACAATCATATTTGATATCATCGATAANNCAAAAAAGAATTGATGGATTATCTTGAAATCCTTTTTGGTGTAGACACATTTAATAAAACCTTGGCCACCGCCGCAACTGACCAATATTTAAAACATATGCGAGAAAACTATAGGAAGAACTTGAAAAAAAACGATAGGTACAAGCATCCTTTGATGATTCCAGAGAGGGAGTGGAAGACCCTCACTTAGGACGCAAAAGAGAAGAATTTGACAGATGAAGGAAAAACACCCTCTAGTCCCAGAAGGTAAATTACAATTTCAATTCAATACCTTTAATTTTTTTTAGATCTAAAAAAAAGAATGGTATATATTAACATACTTGAAACTTTTGATGATAGGTTGACTGATACTTCAAAGGAAACAAAAGAACAACTTGCCAAACGTGGCGAGCACAGGCTAGGCCAGGGCGACTACTTGAAGTTGTAGTCACGAATTGTAAGTACACAAATAACTTATTTGTATCGCCTTCAAAATTTTAGGTAATTGCAACCAATAACATTAAAAATACATACTCTTATGCAATGCAAGGTGATGAGTTCAGTACTGAAACCATGGAGGAAGACCTCCAACTTAGTTACAAGTACATCTATAAAGCTGTAGTTGAACATCGTAAAAGATTGGGGTAGTTACGAAGAACCACTTTGCAGGATAAGGTAAATAAAATTCAATCCACATTAACCTTTCATTATTAATATAATACAATCATATTTGATATCATCGATAAATTTAATGTGTTACAACTTTGTTTTAATAAGGGAAGTAACACTATCAACCAACCCAGTAGTATTGGAGAGCAGTGTGTTGATAATAGTTTGCAACTAGAAGATGGTTCTCCCGTGCAGTCCCATTACACTAGGGTGCAACCCCACGATGATGCTATGACTGAGGCACATGACGATAATATGGTTGTATTTTAATCATATACTTAATAATTTCGTAGTTATACATTTTGTACTTCTAATTTTTTTTACTTATATATTTATGATTGTCCTTATAAAGTTTGTGGTTTTAATGGTAGAGAATGTTGTACTTGAGGGTCATATAGTTGAAGAGGAGCATGCGGGGGAAACCATTCCAACGGTGCCGACCAGTGCACTAGGTAAATAATGACATTGCAGGTGTTTTTTTTAATATTTTTTTTTGTATTGGTGGAATTGGCAACATGGGTGGTTCTCGTACTCACGTGACATGGGGTTGATTCCTGTCTGCAACCACTATAACCTCTAGGTGCATCCACACAACTCGCAAGCATGGGGTACATGTAAATTAGAGTGAGAATCGAACTTGAGACATCCTTTTTACATATTTCCTTCGATTTACACGACACTTTCCAGTCGGTCTACACCCCTATGAGCGACATTTTTTTTAATATTACTAAACTAATTCAATGATATTTAAAAACTGGCCATCTAAATTTTATATTTTTTTTCTTTTGTAGGTGATGCCTCGTCACAACGACCTCCATTACCCCGTGAGTACCCCGCGACTAGGCATGCTCTGTGTGAGAGGACGCAAGCACAATCAGATTTTGAAGAGAACCCAGAGAATGAAGACATCGATATTGATGAAATAATTAGGAATTTTAGAGCTAAGAAGAAGAGGCCAGATAAAACTAAATGATGATGTACAATATTTTAATAACTATTTATAAAATCTATTTTCTATGAAATACTTTTTTGTACTCATGTTGGAAAAAAATGAAATATAGATGGTTAGTTCTTATGTTCAAAACAAATTGAAATCAAACAACTTTGTACTTATTTTAGCTTATCTTTCTTGCATATCTTTACAATCACATTCTATCAGTTTTAAATATTTTTAATGCATATTTTCTAGTAGAAAGTAGATTGGGTATTGGGGAATTGAGAGTGATGTGGGGGGAAGGGGGGACAGGCCATACGAGCTTTTTCCTTCACGTGGTTGACCCTGTTCAACAGAGAATAATTTATTGGAGCCGTTTAAGCTTGGAGAAAACCTCCCTCGATCCAATGGAGCAACAACAAAGTCAAAGTTAACTTCGTTGCTGCTACTTCAAGTCAAGGGAGGCCATTTGATCCAATGTTAGACGAGTGACTCCAATAAATTATTCTCGAACCAAGAGGATTTCAATCAGGTATGTTCTGACACTCTCATAAAAATGCATCTTAGAGTCAATAATGCGCTACAAATATAACTTGTATTGATTTCGTAGATATTTATGGAGGTTGAATGATTTTGGCAGGTACTTAAATATCTTTCTTTGACGAGTGAGGGAAGCTCAGGACAAATAGAGGGTCATACAGCTGAAGAAGAGAATGCGGGGGCAACCATTCGAATTGTGCTGACAATTTCATCAGATCAGGTGTGTTTGCTTCTTTCATCATAGTTTATATAGCCATCAATTCTGGTTATGTTCAATGTTTATGAATTGTTATGTGATTATTTATTAATGTAGGGTTTTCTATGTGATAATTTATTGAGATATATCATTTGTTTAGTGCTTTTCATGTTCTCTATTTCTTCTATATATGTTCTATACCTCTTACAAGTTCTTCCACTTCTTAGTATCAAACACATGAAACTCTTATAAAAAATTTAGGACTTGGAAAAATATGCATAGGTAAGACTCAAACAACAAGGGTGACTTCCATTTCTTAGTATCAAACACATGAAACTCTTATTGAAAATTTAAGACTTGGAAAAAAAAGCATAGAAATCATGTGAAATCATGGAAGTGATACTAGCTTAGTAGATAAAAAATATTTCATCAAGATAAAAAAAACTTTCTTCTCTATCCAACTCTTTAGAAAACTTCTCATACTCATGCATTCTACCCAAGCTCCTAGTGATGACACAAGGAATCTAGTATCCTTCACCCAAGATCACCTTATAACACTTTATGAATTTCCAAGTCACATTTGCTAACTCTTCACCTTCACTAAAGTCTAATGAATCATGCACTACTCCCATAGTCACCAAAGGTTCCTCAATCACCTTTGTCTTCTTTTGTCTCTTGTTGGCTTACCTCTTAGTATATTTATCAACCTCTTCTTCTCAATGGGTGGTTGATCCTTCTCAATGATCTCTAATACCATCCCTTATAATTGCTACAACCCAAATGAAACAATGTCAATAACACCCTCAACTTGTTGATCTTCAAAATGTTGAAGCACACCCATTAGGGGCTTGCCATCTAATATAGCTAATATAATCTTAATAACATTTATCTTCCATCATTTCTAATTTATTTGATTATATGCAACTGTTGTCCAATTTTACATTTGTATGAATGCCACAATTGAATTTGAGCAAAATAATATCTAGTTTATGTTTACAAACAAACAATCATGAAGTGACTATGGTGTACAACATGAGAATACTCTGTTGCCCAGAAAATGCTCATATTGAGGAAAAAGTATAATGTACTTTTAGGTTTATTGATATTGTTCATCTGAGCTGACACAAATATTTTTCTTTGTATTTTCTAACAATACATTTTTTATCCCATAGAAAAAATGTATTCATTCTAACAATAAATTTCAGAGGAATTTGGAAGCAGGTTGAGAGACATGAGGATTTTCAAAGGCATATTGGGGTGGAAATAAATCTTTTGTTGGAGGAAACATAACGTCTTGTGAAGTAACCTCGAAAGGTTTTCCTAGAGAATCTAGAAAGGGTGTAAGATTCTGAAAGGAGATTTGTTCCTTGTTTCATGAAAAAGATGATACTTCTTTTGCGATTATTATATGTATGAAATAGTAAATTTTTATTGAGGGCTTGGTGGAGAAAGTACTAATTAGCAAATTAGTGTTTTTTAGCCATTGGTTGTGGCCCATGAAGATTGGTTGTCAATGTCCTAGGGAGATATTCAAGACTACCCTTCACATTTGTTCAAGAGTTTCCTCTTTGGTTGCTTCTAAGGATGAAGACTTCAGAAGAAACCTTATAGACCTGGTCATGAAATGAGCCCCCTGGTTTAGGGATAAAGTGAAGTAGATTTGGTTTTGAAATCATAGTTTTAGGATGTGGACTCTGAAACTATATGATTTCACCTTAGAAAGTGCATGTTTTATATGCAACATTGGGTAGGCTTCCCAATCTTGCTCGTAGGGGTAATTGGTGTTAGAATGTTGTCACAATTAAGTATAGCAATCTTTGGAGCAGTATACAAAATATGATGGAGAATAAGGTTGTCATAGTTAAGTATATAAATCCTTGGAGCAATATACAAAATATGATGGAGAATAAGGTTGTTACGGTTAAGTATATCAATCCTTGGAACAATAACCATGGTTACAGAAATAAGAGATATCATTTGAAAAAAAAATACGAAAACAAAACGACATGCAACCTTGTAAATGACTTATAGAATATCATTAATTAGAAATCTTTTAATGAAACTGTCCAATACCTGCTAAGTACTCAATTTTATTTTAGTAACTTATGAAGATTAGTTTGTCTTTATGATTCTAGAAGAGATAATTCCTTTACGATTTATATGGGATATGTGTTCTTTAACTCCAACTTGGAGGGATCTACCGGTTTCACCAATGTATGTCTTTCCATATGCCCACACTATTTGGTAGATGCATTTGCTTAAATATGGGTTGATTGGGTCCTTGACATATTATAAGAGATTTTTCATATTGCTAGGACGAGAAAATATTGTTTTGATAATTTTTCCCTTTTTAGAAACTTGGCAATTTTATTGGTCATGCCTTGAATATAAGGAAAAAATGCTTTATGATCTTCCTTGCTCTTCATACTATTATCTTCGAGTGTTTTGTTTGTTCCATCTCTCTATATGAAATTTGTTTTTGTTGATTTGTGATTTTGTGTATCTATTATCCTTGAGGCTTTGCACATGGCACAAATCTCAACCAAGGTCTCATTAGACTGACACAATATCCAACACTATTGGACATCAAATAAATTAGATATGTCTAGCATAGAGCATTGCACACAAGAGTTCCATCACTAGCTTCTTCCAAACGACCTTGAGTGTTAGGGGAGTTTCAAGGTGCTCTCTAGGGTCTTCGAATAACATTGCTAGGCTTCACATCAATACCATTTGAGTTCTCTCAGGGGTGATAGGGGCTCTCCCTTAACCCCTTACTACATTTCCATTTATGAGGTAGACATTGAATTAAGTCCTCGTTGTTATGTCTAGGCCGAAGTCCCCCTTTTTTTCCATTAACAATTTTATAGCACCAACTCTTCCATGCTCTTCTAATGTTTCTTTTTGAATAGTGAGTCAATTACTTTATGATTTTGGAGTTGCCTTGGGGCACTCTTGCAAATTCTTTTGTTTAATTCCCATTGACCTATTTTGGTCATTCGTTGGACATTAATAAATTTATCTTATCATATCTTATCAAATGCATTCTCAATTTGACTTTTGCAATGATTTGTAGAAAATTATTTATCATTACTATTCTCCTCTTCATTGTTTTATCAAAGAAATGATATCACATAGGTAGTGACATGATTAAAAATTTAAAATGCTTAGAATTCCATTCTCATTGAAAACATTGTCTATGTGATAATCACTGTCTACAAAGTTACGAACCATTGTAACTAATCACATCATATATTCATAAATAAATTAATAGTGGTAAGTGAATGGAAATAATTGTATGTACGACGTATGTGTGCARGGCTAATAAAGAAAAATGGAATTAAAAAATAAACTATCATAGATCCATCTTAAATCCCCGYGTCTTTAAGCTTTGATATGTTTGCRCCTATTTTTTTGTTTCTCCATGTAYRTGCTTAATAGATACAAGATTAAGATGGATCTATGGTATTTAGCAACAATACTTKCATGTTGCACACCATAAATCTCAATCAGGTATAATAAGGTGGTAATTTTTAAGACTTTATATGCCCTTTAATTTCATAGTCATTTATATTATAAATTTCARTGATACAACCCCAAGTTGATATTAGAAAGTGACTAAGMTAAACAKGGACTYATTTAGTGTGTGGAAKMTAACTTTGATGGTTAAGTCAATAGAAAAGTATAAGATGGGACCTAGGTAGTTTTGCAGAGGCACATGAGTAACTCAAGAGAATTAGGGCAGTGATGTCCATGTTTTGAAATATTTTGTTTTTATTTTATGTACAACAAGTTTCATTTGGAAAGAAGGAAATGATTGTTGTACATAAATATTAAGTAATTTTTGGAGATATCAAATTGATAGAATCAATGGAACATAGATGATGGTTATTATAAGGAGACGATGGTTATCAAAGACTACAAGAAAATTTGCAAAATTCTCTCTCTTTTCCCCAACTGATTATCTTCCATTGTTTCCACCTATGTGATTAATTGAAAGGTTTATGTGTTTATATGTTGAAGGGCAATTACTTATGTTTTATTTTGAACCCTAGAATGTTTTGAATATGCACTCTTTTAGGTCAAGAAACATAGAGCTTTAAATAATTTGTGAAATTAAACTTATATCATTGCAGATGAACTAAGAGCATAGAGAAAGAAACAACTGAAGAAGAACAATGCATCCAAAATCAAATCTTTAGTTGAGGAGGTAATATTTACTTATGCATATCCAATTTCATAGACTATTCAAAAATATTGATTAAAGAATAGAGCATTTTAATTGTACTTTTAGAGTAATTTAGCCTTTTGATTTATCTTTTCTTTCAAAGAGATTGGATAGATTTCTTTTCATCTAGAAAATGGTTTATTACCTGCAAAATCTTAAATGCAACTATTTTCTCCCTCTCTACAAATTAATATATTGGGTGTACTTTCTTATTTTAAAATTTTACAATGGTGAATCACTCCAATGTTTTGAGAATCATGACTAGCAATGAGCCATGATGAAGGGGAAATCCACAAAGTAGACTAAAATGTAATGTAAAAAAACCTTTGCTTCAAACACTTGTTCAATTGAAAAGGACAACAATCATGCATACATTGTTCTTCATGTGTGCTTATCCTCTGTTTATTGTTATATGTTCTAGAGTCATGTTTGGTTGTTGAGATTCACAAAATATAGTGCAAAGAATCACTTTGATAAAATATGAATAAGAATCAGAGTTAAATTACAAATGAGAGTGGGTCTATAAATATCCAACTCAAGAGGTAGGGCACTTTCCCCAATAGGGTTTGAGTCTACGTGTACAAGGTTGGGATTAGCCAAACCTAGAAATATAGTAATGATTACAATATAAGGTCAGCCAAGAAAGGCTGTAAGTGAAACCTACACCATTTTCAACATTGGTAGAGTCAAATATTGAATATTTCTTTAGAATACAAGTAGTATACGTAATGATGTTACATGAGACTTGTGCTCACACCTTATTGGCATGTCTTGGACATGGACGATGTATTGGAAACTTGTGCTCCTCCTTCTTGGGTACATATAGGACGTACTTGATTTGGCAGGGTATGCTATGGATGTAGGGGGGTAAGTCTTCATTCCCATTCCTCCTGTCTTGGAAACATGGACATACCTCATGGAATGATGAATCTCTACACATCCCGAAAGTGTTGGTCTGTGCAATGACAAAAAGAAAAAAACCCTATTCACTCCCACCCTTTGCTAGTTGGTCCATCTACCCTCTTCTTTATATTGAAAACTATGCAAACCATAAATAAAATCATTTTCACCATTTTCTATTCATTGTTAGTTGGTGTGAGGCATCCCTTTGGTGTTGGGCATTACTTGGAGCTGAAAAATCACATTTGCAATAGATTTTCCGAGTGTTTCCCTTGTATTTGGAATTTATGATGCACTGGTGCTGGAGCACATGGAAGCAGAAGGGAAAGCGCTGACTAATTTATGATTTTGACATTTATTACTTTATTTTTTTATAATTATTGGTAGAAATATGTGTTGTTAGTAATGGAATTGACACTAAACCTGTCGACCAAAAAACCAAAACCGAATTGGTCCATCCCAAAAAACTGGAGCCAAGAATAAACCATAAACAAAATTAGTGGACCACAACAAATAAAATTTTCAATTTTTTATGAATTTATTTTATTCATATACATCAATGTAAATCCCAATCATTAGACCCAAAATATGCAAAGTTTTCTCAGGTATATACCATGCAAGGGTGAATATAACAAAATAACACCAAGTGCAATACATTTCTGCAACAAAATACATAAACATTAAAGCTCTAATTGGCCTCTATATTCCTAAAATGATCATGCTACAACACATAACTACATATCATCAAAATCATGCCCTATATTGGGGTCCTCATCATCAATAACACACTTTTCCTCCGACGTCGGCCTTTGCCTCTCCCTCGATCCATCAAGGATATCAAGATTCAATACTAGTGCTTGGTTCTACTTGTAGATACAAGTCCATCCACCTTGTTGTTCAAGTCAACACCCTCCAATTTTGATGAAATTGACTAATCCCTAAAAATAAGACTGCTAAGGCTATGTAGTGGGGTTCTTAGGTGACATAGGAAGAGTAAGCCTTAACAAAATGTATGGTTGTTGTAGTATATGAAATGGGATGGAAATTCAAATGGGATAAGGACAATATATATAAATGAAGGAAAAAAACAAGGAATACAAAGAGATGGAAGTAAACTAGTGCCTATCAATGATATGGTAATGGGGTCATAAGGCATTGGATAAATGTGAGAACAAGTATGTCACAAAAAACTACTTTGAATTAGGTCATATGGTAGAAAAATATTGTTTACCATCTTCCACCAACTAATAAGTGAAGGAACTATTTGATCAATTCATCTTTAAGGTAAGATAAAAAGGTAAAACGGGCCTAATATGATGCAACTAAACCTTAAGTGTTTTCTGGAAATATGTTGATAAAACTAGTCTTGGAGGGCTAAGATTTCCACTCATCAATCAAATTATAAAGGCATTGTTTTATGGCTGAAAATTTGCTTCCAAAGCTGCAACTTAATTGATAGAAGAAAGGAGAACAAGTGCCAAAATAAAACACGAAATAAAGCAAAAGGGAGAGCCTCGTCACATTTCCTTACTCCTAGATGAATGAATTCATTACTAAGCATTCATCTACAATGAATTGAAGAACAAATTGAAGAGCGTAAATAAGCCATACATCAAAGTGGATCAATACCAAGTCCAAGTCCATGACGCCAAGATTATTCTTATCCTCTTATCCTCTATTTTGCTTGTTTATTTTTATTTTTATTTTAAATACCAATAGGTCGTCAGTCTCCCAACATCCCTTCCATCATTGATATAGAATAAACATCGTAGATATAGATCCCTCATAGGTAGTCCGATGTTCCTCTTTTGACGTACCGTGCAACTTCCCTCCCGTCGCCGATATAGCGTAAACGTCAAATATATAGGCCCCTCATTGGTCTTGTGACATCCACTACGAGTCCCACGATGTCGCATGTCCGAATCAATGGACATCTATTTTGCGATGGCCTATGGCATTGCAGGTGAGACGTTTCGTCGTCGTGGTTGCAACGTCCATAGTGGGCTTGAACAGTGAAGTTAGATATGACACATGTCTGCTATAAACATCGCACAAACGATGATATTTGTGCTGTCGGTATAACGACATCATATGAAACGAAGTTTGAGGGTGTCCAATGTTTTTCGTTCTTCCGACAATGTAAAGTGGCAATTGCTACGAACACGTCGTTAGAAAATGACCCAAATGTGCTAGTGAAAACTTGATCCACTTCCCTCAAATCCCCCCCCACCCACCATGAACGATGAGTACCTCTTTGTTTTTTAACAAGTTTGAGGGTAACAAATGATCAATATATTTCATCTTCGATGAGTCCCTCATCACATGTTTAACAAACTTGAAGGAGGGGTTTGATCCCATATGGGTCCTTCAATGTATAATTTTACGAGCCGAGAGAAGATAAAATCATGGTCTTTTCACGTTTAGAGAGTCTGAAAAGAACTTAAAGGAGACTCCAAGGTTGTTATTTTTGGTAAATTTAGTCTCCCGAGCCTGAAAAAGTGTAAAACAATACAAGCGATAATTGTTCTAGTTGAGGTTGACTAGAGTATTCCTTTTTTTTGTAATTAGTCCATCCGGTCTGAAAAAGGGTTAAAATTACATTGAATAGACGCCGTTTCAAATCCTTTTAATGAGTGTGAAAGGAAACAAGTTCGATCGACAATATTTTCATGTTTAGAGAGTTTGAAAAGAGCTTAAAGGATACTCCAAAGAGTTCATTTTTTAACGAACTTGAAACAAAGAATGAAAATGTGCTATAAGTGTCTGCTTTATTTTTACACAAGCTTGAAACAAAGAATGAAACTATGCTCAGGTTGTCTGCTTCATTTTTACACGATATTGAAACAAAGAATAAAACTGTGCTCGGGGTTGGTTTTATTTTTACACGAGCTTGAAACCGAAAATAAAAGTTTTCTCGGGGTTGGTTTCATTCTTATGCGAGCTTGAAACCATCAAATGAAACTTTTCTTGGGGTTTTGGTTTCATTTTTACACGATCTTGAAACCATCAAATGAAATTTTGATCATTGTTTTGGTTTCATTTTTACACGAGCTTGAAACCGAAAATGAAAATTTGCTCGGGGTTGGTTTCATTTTTAAGCGAGCTTGAAACCATCAAATGAAACTTTTCTCGGGGTTTTGGTTTCATTTTTAAACGAGCTTGAAACAAAAAATGAACTATGCTCGGGTGATACCCATTAGCAGGTTTTCTTCCCAACATGATGTCTAGAAGTTGGTACTTTCCCCCCAGCATGATCGACATAAGCTAGCAACTTAACTCCAACATGATGTCTAGAGGCTGAAGACATGCCCCCAAGATCCATTTCGTCCACTGACTCTTCTTCTACACCTGAAATGACTCCTGGATACTAATAGGAATAGGTTCATCAGAGAGGGAGGAAGAAATAGGATCAATTGACCCAGATGGATGAAATGAAGGTTTAGGTACAAGATCTAGTGGAAGAATAGACTTAATTGGAGGGGGCCCCATTTTATTTTTTAACGAGCTTGACACGGATGATGAACCATGCTCATGATTATATGTTTCATTTTTTAACGAGATTGACATAGAAACTGAACTATGCTCATGTCGGTTTGCTTCATTTTTTAACAAGCTTGACACATACAACAAAATATGCTCATTAACCTTGACCATGGCTTCCAAGAGGTCTGGATTAGACAGAAGAATAGTGCTTTGGAAGGAATACATGTCAAGAGACTCACTCTAATCAACAGAGGGTTGAATAGGATCCAATGTCCCTAGCGAAGGAGTTACCATGTCAATTGCGGGAACTAAATCCAAAGAAGACGAACATACAACAAGAGGCTCCTTCTCATTATCAATTTAAGGAATGGTAGATAATGCCACATATTTGAATTGTGGTGGGGGAAAAACCACTTGAATGTAAGGAACATTCAGGGAAGTCGGATGGTCAGTAGTCATACAATGATCATGACTAACAAATGAAAGTTGATTGATGGTCACTATGCTCCCATCATGGGTAAAATTCATCACTCGAAAGAGTGTGGACACTACAAATTTTATAACATAGACATAGTCCCGCCCAAGGAACAAATTAAAATCCAAGGGGACTTTGACTACCATGACATCAATACAGACAATTTTCCCTCCTAAGGTGATGGCCATCTAAGCAAGGATCCTTAAAGGTTCACTAGGTCTTCTATTAAAATCCAGTAGATGATTAGTGGCTGGCACAAGCTCAGAAGAAACTAAATCTTACCAAGTAGTTGAGGATACAATACTAACAAAGGCCCATTCATCTACGATAGTGTGATATATGTACTTATTAGTAGCTTTCACAATTATCTGGAAAGGGATACTTGAAGGAAGACAAGGTTCTGCTAGACTATTCCAATCAAAGGAAATGACCTCAGTAATTGGAGGGGGTTCCTTTGCATTTCTTTCATAAGAGAAGCAAGAAAAATTTTCCTTCAACTTCTCTATTTCTGCAGAAAGTGATTTTACTAGCTTTGTCAACTCATCCAAGGAATCTCCTTCATTCTCACAACCTTCATAAGAAACAACTATACCTTGAACACAGTGTTTATATACCTCACAATAGCTATGACAAATTAACTCAGAGGAATAAAACTTTTGACAATGCTTATTGAAAGCTGCATGAAACTGTTCCAGGGAGGAGATGCTAGCAGGGGGAAAGGAGTGATACCACTCATGAGAATCTCCCACTAATGAGAACATGAAAATTTTCATTAATACATCCTCATGATGTATTCTAAATCTCCTGCAGTGACTTTCTCCATAGCTCAGATCCGGCGCCACGTGTCCTTTTGATCAATGGCTCATGCTCATTTTGGGTTTCGGGACTTCGGGCCTTTGGATGAATAACTTTAACAATCTTTAGGGGTCTTGAATTTCGCAAAAACTTCCCCACCTTCGATCTCTCCCAATGATATCTGACGATCAAGGATTATCGTGTGCTTGATCTTTGACTTCAAGATTTTTCTCCGGCGCTACACTTCGTGCAATTTTGGAATTTTGAATGCCCGTGAGCTGTTGATCTGAGTTGCTCTTGGAATCTCCATTGCCAAAAGATTAAAACTACCTGTTTCTTGCGTTTCAAGCCCGTAATAGACTGTTATGAAATATGCACTTTGAGATCAAGGCTGGTACCTGCACAAGCAAAGGACTAGGTTGCCTTGCGACCCTTAGACATATTTATGTGATAAGATTGGCTCCATAGGGGATGACATGCTCCCTGCAAGCTACCAAGAATGCGC
>SNQJ01S0037136.1:6769-39525 GCA_010110895.2 Picea sitchensis | reverse complement strand
GGCCAAGATAACAATCTTTCAAATTAGGGACACTGCCTTGAACTATTGGGGTAATCTAGAGATGAAGTTGCACCTTACTCTAGACACCGTCTCTTGGGAGCATTTTGAGAAAAGATTTAAAAGAAAATATTTTCCTAGTTACTATGAGGAACAATAGGTAGGATCATTCCATGATCTAACTCAGGGAAACCAAACTATGGAAAAATACACAATCAAGTTCATGGAGCTAGTCAAGTACGTCTCATACATGGATATCGATCAATGAAAACAAGATCGTTTTGTGTTTGGGTTAAACCTTAATATAAGGGCCATGGTGTATATGTGGAAACCATTGTCAGTGTATGAAGTAGTTGAAATTGCTCGTTACACAGAAGAGCATATGGATTTAAATGGAGGTATGAAATCAACTATTCCACAACATCCTGGATTCGAGGAGAAGGCCCCTAAGACCTTATCTAGGGGAGGAAGCTTTATGCCACCTCCTTATGGAAATAGAGTTGCACCTAGAGTAGTTGCAACAGGTATTTCAATGGCAACGAGTGAAACATCCCACGCATCATCAATGACTCAGGAGAGTCCATGCCATTCAATGGGAGTGGTTAGTCGAGGTGGGGGTTCTAAGGTAAGGAACTAATTTTAGAGACCTCCATAGAGAAATATGCAGGTTCCACCTCATCTTACTTATTGGGGGTGCGAAGGACCTCATTACTAGCATGACTACAAAAAATCACAATCAAGAATTGTGCATAGAGAAGGAAAGGCCTTGATGGGAAGAACGAGCATTAACCACTAGATTTATGTAGTGGTTGATAACTTCTAGGAAGAAAATCAATCCATTGTGGTGGAGTCTTCAGGTACGCTAAATTATGTCAAGGTTAAAATTTGATTTGATTCAGGTGTTGTAGATAGTTTCATTTCACCATGCACATTAGGAAAGTGTGGATTGGAATCCAACAAGCACAATGAATTTAAACAAGTTGAGATGGCTTCAGGGGGAAAGCAAGTGGTAGGACCTAGTGTTGAGAATTGCTTTGTATACCTGGGAGTGTGTACTACTAGGTTGAATGTCTATGTCATAGCCCTAGGGACATATGATCTAATAGTTGGGATGGAATGAATAGAAGCTCATCGAGTTTTGGTAGATTGTTTAGAAAAGAAGGTGCTTTATGTAGATGATGAAGGAAGGTTAGTAGAGATCCATGATATTAGGAGGAAGGTGTCTCTATGTTTTATATAAACCATCAAGGTTAAACATTGCATGAGGTAAGGTTGTTGATTATATGTAGTGGAAGTAATAAATAAAGGGAAGGGACCCTACCTAGATTAGTATCCAGTTTTTTCAGAATTAAATGATGCTTTTCCAAAATAGTTGCCTGGGTTACCTCCTTAGAGGGAGCTTGATTTTACCATTGAAATAAAACTTGGTGTGGAGCCAATTTCCAATCCACCATATAGGAGCCAATTTCCAAGACACCATATAGGATGACAATTTTCAAGACACCTTGGGGTGCACCAATAATATTTGTCAAGAAGAAGGATGGTTGTTCCTTACACCTATGTATATATTACATGTACTTGAACTAAGATATAGTGAATAATAGGTACCCAATACCATGGATAGATGATCATCTTTGATCAGATTAAAGGAGCTACAATTTTATTAAAAAATGATTTGTGATCAAGGTATCATCAGTTAAGGATTAAGGAATGCTACATTCCTAAAAATTTCTTTCAAACTCAATTTGGACATTATGAGTTCATAGTGGTGCCTTTTGGTTTGACCAATGCACCATTAGTATTCACGAGCCTCATGGATGGTGTATTTAGAAAGTACTTAGACCGATTTTTGTAGGTATTTCTAGATGATATTATCATCTATTCTAGGAATGAAAGAGAACATGAGGAACACTTGTGAGTGGTCTTATCATACCTTAGAGACAACAAGTTGTATGGTAAGTTGTCGAAGTGCTCTTTCTTTCAGAGAGAGATTCACTATCTTGGTCATATAATTTCTAGAGAAAGAATTTTAGTGGACTAAAAAAAGGTGAAGGCCATAATGGATTTTATAGTGCCATAAAATGCTCATGAGGTGAGAATCTTTATGGGGCTAGATGGTTATTATCGAAGGTTAGTGGAAGTATTATTAAATATTGTGAAACCCATCACCACCTTGTAGCGCAAGGGAGTCATGTATGAGTGGACAAATGAATGCAACACTACATTCATTGATCTTAAGAGATTACTAGCCAATGCACCAATTCTAAGAGTTCATGATATGGATAAAGACTTCATAGTATGCATGGATTCCTTGAAGCAAGGATTGGGGGCCATGTTAATGCAATATGGGGGAGTGATAGCGTATGCATCAAGAAATTTGAAGCAACAAGGAGCTTTACGCTACTCATGATTTAGAGTTAGTAGTTGTAATATTCGCTCTGAATATTTGGAGGCACTGTCTAGTGAGGTGAAGCTTTCAAGTCAAAACAAATCATGAAATCTTAAAGCATCTCTTCACTCAAAGGGATCTCAATGCTAGGCAAAGGTGATGGAGTGATTTTATGAGTGAGTATGATTTTGGAATTTCATACATCAAGGGAAAGGATAATGTGGTCACAGATTCTATAAGAATAAGGCCACAAATATTCTCCTTGGTTCCCTTAAAGATCAATTTGAGGGAACAAATATTGGGACAATTTCTTGGAGATAGTTGGTATTTAAAGGTTACTTCATCCCTCTAGTGTGGGAGGTAGTTAGAATCAAATTTTGAAGGATATAGACTTGAAGTAGATGGATTTTTTAGATACCAGGGAAGTATGTACATCCCCGTGGGTGGGGATATCCAAAGCATTATACTCAAAGAATCCCATAGTGCACTTTACTGTGCACATCCTGGTGTGAAGAAAATATATGCAAACATGAAGAAGATTTTCTTTTTGACAGATATGAAGTGTGATGTAGTTCATTTCATCTCTAAGTGTCTTGAGTGTCAGCAAGTGAAGGACATCACCACCCGAAAGGTCTCCTACAACTGCATGATATTCCTATGTCCAAATGAGAATTCATTCTATGGATTTCGTTATGGGATTACCACTCACATCGCAAAGGCACAATTCCATTATTTTTATAGTCGATAAGTTGATCAAGAGAACTCATTTAATACCAGTCAAAGACACTTAAGCACATGATTTCATAAGTTAATTTATCCGTTTACATGGGCTACCCAAGAATATTATTACATAGGGACTCTTGGTTTACATCTAGGTTTTGGACAAGTTTGCAGTCATCATTGGGGACTCAGTTGAACTTGAGAAAAACGTATCATCCTGAAACATATGGGAAAATTGAAAGAGTAAATCAGGTTATGGAAGGCATGCTTGGGATGTATGTTATGGATAACCAAACCCATTGGGAAAAGTACTTCCTTTGGTAGAGTTCACCTACAATAATAGTTTTCACAGGTCAATTGGAATGTATCCTTACCAATATATGTATGGAAGGCCGTGTAGGAAACCATTGAGTTGGGAAAGGTCAAAGGATCGAGTGATAGTAGGGATGAAATTGATTCAATAGATGGAGGAGTAGTTGATTCATATTAGGCAACGTTTAAAGGAGGCACATGATAGACATAAATTTTTTGTTGATGCACATAACACCTATCAAAGTTATGAAGTAGGAGATTAGGTTTTTATTTGTATCAGGCCTAAAAAGGGTACCATTTGGTTTGGTAAAGGGACACAGTTGTTGCCTCGATTTATAGGGACGTTTAAAATTCAAGATAGAATTAGACCCGTTGCCTATCACCTCGTACTACCATCCCACTTGCATAAAAATCATGATGTTTTTCATGTATTTGTACTACAACATTATGTTGCTGATAAATCTCACAAACTAAATTGGAAGGAATTGCAGGTCTCAGATGTGGGAACAATCATGGTTGAACCATTATGAATATTGAACCGTAGGTTTCACCAACTTAGGAACTGTTTGGTGGACCAAGTTAAGGTCTAACAAGACAAGTATAGCCCAATATTTTCTACTGGGGAGGATGCAGAGACCTTATGATAAGATCATCCCTCACTTTTTTTACGACAACTTTGGGACTATGTATCTCGAACGATGGGTGTATGTAATGCCGTGTTTCATTAATGATTTCATTAATTGAATTTAAACATAATGATTTCATTAATGCGTTATCCAACCAATTACAACTCTTTTATTTGTAACAATGTAAATCATCCACATATTAACTATTCAAGAATGCAACATTTTACAACATTCAACAATCCAATGAAATAAGAAACCCATTTTATTGTATATGAATAAGAGCTCCATTGTCATACAAAAAGGGACAATGTAAAGGTTCGGTACAATAATTAAATTTCAACCAATTTGTAGTTGTTACACTTATTGGTAACATGTCCTCATGTAATTGGGACAATATGTCGAGTACATTAAACAAAATCTTTGATTTTTAGAGACAAATATTCCAAAACATACAACTTGTTGTAACATTCAATTATATTGATTGTCATTCATCAGTTGAACTGTTGACATTGCTCGAGCTGCATGCATGCCTCATTTCTTCATCATTTGTAGGTGATATTGTACTTTGGTTTTTTAACATAATGTTTTCTTGATCAAATTGTTTTTTATGTTCCACCCCTTTATCTTCCATCTGCAAACATAGAAATAAACTGTAATAAGTATATCAACATGTATAAATATAGTAGAATATACATGATTCCGTAAATAAAAAAACATACCTTAGCACCAAGTATTTCATAAACAATACACATTCTTTCGAAGCCATGCTTCATGAATTCTCTCAAAATATCCTATGTTGGCTACATTCCACCTACATGTTTAATATGACATGATAAAGCACAATTGATATAATCAATATAAGTTTTCTTGTTTTTTCATTAATTATAAAACAAGGGAAGTTAAATAACATATCTACTTACAAATCGCTCAATTAAACTTTCATTCTTCAACATATACTCACAACCCATACTTAACCCAATGTTTATCAATTCATGGGTTGAATCCTCTTTGTATGTTAGCACCTACTAGAAGACATCCATGGACAAGTGTAAATTAATTATTTAAATATAAAGATCATAACAAACATGAAAGCTTAAGAAAAACCAAAAACGTAAATACTCACAAAGTTTGTGATCAATGCTTTTACTCCTCTTCATCATGTCTTGTGTGTTGAATGGATTCTATTTGTTTTACTTTTCTGCAACAAAACAATTGAAAATTAATATTTAACGTGATACTTAAATTCGATGTACATAAAATAATAAATAAATGATTACATACCTTTGATGCAAATTGTAGTTGGGATGGCTCCTCTTGCAACACAATTATGTTCATTTCTTTTACCATCTTCTCTAGACTTTTTTGAACTTCCCTACCAACATGTCCATGCCTTGGAATTTTCAAAATCTCCCTGAAAAAAATAGAAATTATTAGATATAATTTTTTTTTTAAATAAGATCCATGTGCATATAGTAACTTCATACGCACCAGGGCATCAACAATATTTATATGCACCGGTGCATCACCCATACATATACACATCAATACAATATAACAATGTCATTGTGAAATTAAAAACATTTTAATTTTTTTTGTATTCAGTCAGTGCTTTATGAATTAAAAAAAATCACAGATTCCTAAGTATTATTATTACACATCGTCGAGCAATGAACAAATTTAAGAGATGGCAATTTCCATACAAAAATATATTTTTTTACATTTTAAACTCAATGGTGTGCTTTGTAAACAATGCGACGTTGTGCGTATCTAGGAAAAAGGCGCACCATTGACCACAGAAAGGATTTTTTAATAATATTTATAATTTAACTAAAGCGGTGTTGTTTACAAACAAGTTCGCACTGGTGATCTTACTATGTACAAAGCACATTGATCACTACGAAGGTGTTTTATTAAAAAGAAATCGACAACAACATGACAATTTGAGTTCCAATGCAATGAGTGGTTCCATTGCAACGGATAGGAAATGCCCATATATAAATAAACAAACCCTATAAAAATATTTTGCTAAAAAAATTCTTCTTGTGAAATATAGAAAGAGAAAGCAAAAAAATAGTGAGGAAATTAGAGATTCCAATACTGAAGGTAATTATGAAACCCTTTTTTTTTTGTTTGGGAATGCACTGAAAACTGTTGGAATCAAATATGAGAATGATTAAGATGATTAATAGAATGAAATCATATACCTAAAATTTATCCTCTATAGATTTCTATGTGATCTACATTAATCCCCATCGAATTTGGCTCTTCAAAAAAATCCACCCACTCTGAAGTATTTGCTGATAAATATTTGTTGCACAAATATATTTTCTAAATTTTGACAAACAAATAAAAGAATGAATAGGGATTTCCTTTATAAACAAAAAAACTCAAATTCTCGCTCATTTTTTCGTTGTATATTTCAACGCATTGATGATAAAAGTGTGATGTTTTTTCTTCGTGATCTAGATTATTTTGAGAACAAAATGAAGGTGGAGATATAATAAGGAAATATACAGATATATTTCAAGAAACACATAGATACAATAATACACAATTTCTATTAATGAAAGAAATGTATAGAAACTATAAAATTACAGAGTGAATGAACTCACTAGAATGGTGGTATCTTATCTCTGAGAAGAGATGTGATGGATACACTCATTCATAAGAAGATTTGTTTACAATGAGACTCTAAAGGCATTTTTAACATAAATAATTAATGAGAATAACCTAAATATCCAAAACCCTAACCTCGTAAGATGAAATACCAAAAGGTTTGTCGGCCCCGATGGGGGTAGGTGATACGTCAACTTCCCAAGGACGTAACGTTTGCATACGATATCTGTTTGGGGCATTCGATACCTCGTGCAAAAGGTCTAGTATAGGAGTAAAATTTCCGATGCGGGTCAAAGGATGATATTGGCAACCCTTGGCCCCCAAAATTTCAAAAAAAAAAAAACGTCGTATAGGGCCTCAAAATGACCCGAGAAGTTTGGGACTTGAAAAATTGTAAAAAAACCGCGAAAATGGAAATTTTTCTTTGAGCCAGTGGAGTAGGTGGGTGGCCACTAATATCCACCTGGATCACTTTGAAAGTTACATTTTTGGTGCATTATATCATGCATAGCACACCAATGTGGTGTGTATGTATAACACACAGATTTATTTTTTTAATAAATTTCAAAGCATTGATAATAAGTGTGCATTATTTTTGTAACTTGATTCCATTGGTGCACTATATAGTTTGAAATGAAATGGTACGTTGTGTAATTAGTAATGCTTAGGTGAGGCATGTAAGTAATAACACACCGCAAAATAATTATTTTTTCACAGTATAAATGAAAACATCCACACTTAAATTTTACGAAGGTTTTGCTTTACAGAGGCAATAATAGAGGCCAGTCTTTAGTGCTTCTCTCAATTAAATACACCGATGTGTTTGGTTTATCCATACACACCAATGCGTCTTTATATGATGAAGCACACTGTCAAGTTATAAAATTTATTCAAAATTATTTTTGAAGTAAGATTGTTCTATGCTACCCAAGATGACAATTTTGGCTCAAATGCAAGAAAAAAGGAATTAGAATATCAGATGGCCAATTCTTCAGATTCTAGCTCATTCCATATCTTTGGAAGTCCTTCAAGTTCTCTCATGATGATTGCAGTACATCTATATTTGATTGATAATTCATTTATCTCATTGAATTTATGTTATGTATGCAGGTACAGTTTAATAATTGTTCATTGAATTTTGTAGGATCAAGTTCAGATGCTCAAGATATTCCCATAGTCCCAAAATTCCACAAGCTCTTATCAAGAAAAATATACCGCAAGAAGATGTTTGATGAAAATGGACAACTTATTTACCCTCCCAATCCTAACATTCCATCTTCCAACAACCAACCTGGTTCAACGGTATTACACCGTGAATTGGATTTCTTTTAGGTAGACAACCCCGTAGGGTGTAAGAAAAATATGATTGAGTAATTGTATTTTTGGATTTTCAATAGAACTAATGTAAATTTATTTCTTATTTGAAATTTGTTTTATAAATGGGTTGGTTTCATGTTTATAATTGGGAATTAAATTTCCATGCTTCTAATAAGTTTTAATATAATGGTTGAACATATTAAAAGAATTGTGTTACTAATATTATCAATGTAATGTTCAATATTTTTACAATTGGGATTTTGATGATGAGCGACCTGTCCACCATCTACCATTTCCCCCCACTACGATGTCAAGTCATGATCTTGTTGTTAGACGAAAAAATCTTGAAGAGGAAGCATACCGAGAATGGTTGAAACAACCACCTATTTAATTCCCACTATGTCCCAAGTCACCAATTCAAAACCTAGACAAAAAAACTAATTCTTCACATGTTGGGGATGAAGACAATTATATAGGGGTTGGTATGGATGATTTCTTACGGGATAACCAAGCTATGGAGGAAATTTTGTTAGATGCATTCCAACAACATGAACTAGGGGATGATGTTGATGTCATAGATACCTTCTACCAAATCCTGAAATATACTTCCACCACCCCTCTATTTAGTCGAGTACAAGGGTCTACAAGGTCCACTCATCTAAGGACAACAATGTTACTATAAAAATTGAAAGAAATGTATGGTATGTTAGACACGTCTTTCTAAACACTTTTGAGGTAACTAACCATTAAGTCCCCTAAATGTTTAAGGAATATTGGCACACAATGAAGGAAGAAAATGGTTGATTTTTTTCATGCTTAATGACAATGTACATTTCTGTTTCCCACTAATTGCAGGTTACTCAAAGATAAGGTACTTCTTAGTGATAATATCTTTCCTGGTAGATATATAGAGGCAAAGAAAATGCTGAAAATTTTAGGTGTTGAGTACATATCAAACCACAGATGTTTGAATGATTGTATTCTATACAGAAAAGAATATGCGGACAAAGAAATTTGTCCATAATGTGGGCATGACAAGTACCATAAATAAAAAATAACGGTAAGACACATGGTCCTCCTCATAATATATTGAGGCACATGCCTATAATTCCAAGGATTCAAAGGCTCTTTCATTGCAAACAATTATCCATGTTGCAGGGGTGACATGAATCACATAAAAGTGAGCCTTGTGGAGTTATGTCAATCCCAACATATTCAATAGCCATGAAGCATGTAAAGGATACATGGCCCAATCAATTCAAGGATGAAGTACGAAGCCTCTGATTGAGAATATATATGTATGTATTTAACCCATATTCCCTAAAAAACACCAACTATTCTGTTTTGTCAGTGGTATTGATCAATAGCAATATCACCCCATGGTTGTATTTTGCCAGCTCTTATAGTCCTAGGTAGAAGACAAGTGAAGAGAATGGATGTCTACCTCCAACCACTGATTGATGAATTTAGGAAATTATGGGAAGGGATACATGTATATGATGTATCAAGACCCATCCCAATGGAGAGGTATTTTACGTTGTATGGCATGTGTGCATACACCACATATGGTTATCCAGGACTAGGAATTTTCTCTGGTAAGTATGTTCATCGATTTGTTTATATTTGTAATTTTATTTGGCATACTTCATTTGGTGAAACTATATTTGTGACACTAACATGCTATGTATATGATAACATCGTTGATATTGTAACAAAAGTGTATCATGGATGTAAATGTTGTGGACTTTATATAAAGTCTAGGTGGTACAACCACCGGCAAAATATGGTGTACAAATGCTCAAGGGTATTCCTCCCAAAATACCACCCTTATATAAGAGAAACATCTATGTTCAATGGTAAACTAGAGAGAACCCAAAGACCTAAACTAATGACACCGACATATTGGAATAAGGTATATGACACAGAGAAGGAGAAGGAAATGGAAGAATTGTTTGATTCAAATGGGGAACCTATATTCGATGATCTTGAATTTTTGACACCTTTGTTGAGCAAATTTCCATTGGGATGAAAAGGAAATCTATATTTTATGATCTTCCATATTGAGAACATCTTAATATTGGCCACTTACTAGATCCCATGAATATATTAAAAAATGTTTCATTTTCTTTATAGAGGCACACATCATGGAATAAAAACAACACATTGTTTTTTAGGAGAGATATTATTGCTTCAAATACTAAAAAGAGACATTGGCCAAGGAACAAAACAAGAGGAGAGGATGGTCCCTCTTGGTATTTTAAATAAGGTGATGTCCCATGGATTTTGAAGAAAGATAATATTTCTATGGAAAAAGATTTTATATTGGGTGTGAAGGAACCTTCTTTATATGGGTTGACTCTACGACATTGCTTCACCGTAGAAGGGAATTTTCTAGGGTTCAAATGACATGACCATATGAACCTTCTAAGGGTATGTATGTTGAATACATGATTCTTCTGCTATATTGACATTGGTAAAAATATGTTATGCACTCGCAATTTTATGGAAATTAATGGTGTGCATGTTTATTTTGTAGTGTCATTATCCCTTTCTCATGCATGGTTGTGTGAACCATGACTTCCCCCAGGACGTGTGACGTGTCATATCGAAATTATCTTGATTTGTACATTGGATCACATAAAGGGAGATTCATATGGCTAGCATTCCATGGTTATGTCGAGAGATAGCCAAGATTGTTTGTATCTTTGAGAAGGAACTTTCCACGAGTTTTATGGACTTCCAAGTCCATTCTCTAATTCACCTACCTGATTAGGTTGAATTAGTTAGGGTGATCTCATGTCGTTGGATGTTCTTCTTAGATAGGTACATGAAAAAATTAAAGGGTTTGTTCAACAAAGGGAAAAATTGGAGGGCTCTATGGAAGAGGGGTACATAGTATACGAGTCGTTCTATTATGATAGTGAGTACATAAAGAAAATTGACGACACAACATGGGAATTTGTTTGGGACGACCATCAATATGAGGAAAAAAGGGAAGGGGAGCTACTCCAAACAAATGGAAAAAGGTGCTTGATAAAGAGTAAGTCAATTTTATTTTGTCAATTTAGCACAAAGAAATTGTTTACATTGAAGTTGATAATACATATTTCATCCCATGCTATTTGTTTTGAATTCTTTTATACACCAACAAATTTATAAATTTTGATGCCATCAATAAATTCGTTATTTAAGTTGATAATATATATTTGATCTCATGCTATTCATTTTGAATTTTTGTCTACATCATCAAATTAAGAAATGGACACCATCAATAAAAATTTTCTTTACAATGTGGATGCAATGCAACCATGGGTCGCGTTGTATGCAGAGAAAATAAGGAAAAGGGACAGTGACAATAAATCATTCAGATGGTTGAATGGTAAAAGAAAGCCTTATCCTGATCACTTAAAAGAAAATATGACAAAAATATGTCCCAATAGTTGGGTGGCTAACCAGATACAAGAGAAAAATGTGGTTTCCATTCGAAACCCATGTGGAGAAGATATGGATGCACTAAACATAGGTATTGGGCGTAGAAACTTTGTAATAACCTCTACGAGTACCACATTCTATTTATAATATTACACATTTGAATTGTAACATGTATTATGTTTTTATTAATGCTTCGGTTATTAGACATATGACATAGTCCTTTGTTTTCATTTTTACAAGTGCATTTGTTCCCATCTATGTGGGCATATGGACATCATTTCCACACTAAGTATGTTGCTGATGAACACATCACACAAGATTGCGGGGTGGAGGATGAGTTCAACCAATCTATCACACAAGATTGCGGGGTGGAGGTTGAGTTCAACCAATCTATTCGTGCTAGCCACTGAGATGAAAACCTAATAGAGGGGAAGTTAGATTACATTGGAAAGATATAAGAGATCATGCAAGTGGACTTCTCATTGTTTCAATTTATCATGTTTTGTAGCAAGTGGTGGGATACCTTCGACTGGAGAAATGTAAAGGAAGATCATGATAGTGGGATAATATTTATTAACTCTAACAAATTGTGGGTTAAAAGTAAGGAGCCTGATGTTTTCCCAAAACATTGCAACCAAGTGTTTTTTTACCTAGATGTGTTGGATGGGGATTAATGGTTCATACTGACACATGATCTGAGATCTAAACATGTTTTTGAGAACAAAAATGTTACAATGCTGAGCGAGGAAGATAATCAAGGTGATGGAAATGAAGATTGATTTGTTTGGACATTTATATTGTGGATGTATCATTTTATTATGGGTATCTATAATGGACAATTATGGTTTTTTTTTTTCATTTTATAATAATTGTGTTGGATATGAAAAGTTAACAACCATTTACAACCACTATATTGAAAATACATTAAATAGTACAAGCATAAAATGTGGTTTTGATATATTTTTATTGTCATATTTATTGTTTATTATAGAAATTTTATGTTGTATTGTATTAAAATATGTTTATGTTAACCTTGGCATTATCAAGCATTAATTGAGATATCACAAAGTTCGTGGTGTACAATAGTAAATATTTATTTTAAATTATAATTTATTTAACAAGATATTAAAAAATATTCAAACCTCAAATTTTTTATTGTTTGAAAAAATCAAAATTCAAATAAATATATACTTACTTTGTGGAACTTCTAAGGACAATTCCAAGTAAATAACTTCGTGCAACATCTATACTCGTGGTTTTGGCATTACCAATTTTGATGGAATTCCCCACCTTAACTAGTGCAACTATCATGGCCTTCACCTATTCCACTCCATCCTTTAGTTTTATAATCATATAAACTTATATTAATCATTCTTTTTACATTCTCTTTGAAATAAGTGTCAATATAGGAAGGACATGGAAATTCTAAAAGATTCTTTTTCTAGAGCCTGGTCATAATTAAGGAAATTTTTAATGATCCATAGTTATCTGAAATATATAAACCTTTGTCAATTTTTCTAATTCTTAAAATACTAAATATAAAATGTTGGGTGATATTATTTTTTAATAAAAGATTCATAAAGTTTGTATTAGAGTAAAAAATTGTGAAACCATTTCATCGAAAGTGTATAGATCAAAATGTATTATTTTTTTTTTGATAGAAACGATTAGAGAGATTTGAATTAAAATGTGGACTAGCCACTGTTCGGTTACAAAATGGCAGAGCTTCACTGAGAAGCTGCCTGCAAAGAGCTGAACTGCACTACTGGAAATACTAAGTTTGGGCCTTCACCCTCAGAAGCTATTCGGTCACCTAATATTACAGATTTATTTTAAAGCCTTGATTTCTATACAAAATGTCAAGATGCCTGAGAAGAGAAGAGAATGGTTCAGAACGAGAGGTTGTTTATTCTTTGGGGTCCTTCCTCCATTCGACATTTATCTTGGACATTTTTTCTTCCAGCTGACCGATCCTTTCCTCAAATTCGTCCTTTGGGTTCTTCAGTTCCTGATGCAGTTTGCTGAGCTCCTCTGTGAATCCAAACTTTACAGTGGAGATGTCCTGCTCCAGTTGCTCCATTCGCCTGCCTGCCTCCGAGTCTAAGTTCTCTAAGAAGTCGAGTTGGAACTGTAGCGTCTGCTTCAATCTCTCTAGCACTGCATCCATGAGCTTCAGTCGCTCCTCCGTGGTAAGGTTGCTGCTGGAACTAGCTGCCATCTCTCCTCCCCTGTTTCGCGCGTTCTGATTCCTCACAGTCGGCTTCTTTGCACAGCTATGGATAGAAATACTCCTGGGCTGAGGATGCATCTCGGATTTAACCTTGCCCTCCCGGCCTTCATCATTTCACCCTTCTTTGATTTCCCCAGGAGGCATGGTCAAGTTGTCCTGCTATCTCCTCTTTGCCTGAGATTCGATCTTTCTCGGGCCGTCCTCTGCCCAATTCATCTTATCGCGCGACCCTCTATTGGTTGAATCTGGGCGCTGTCTATTTGGTCCTGTCCCCCACTTTTCCACTTGCATGAGCCTCGCGCTTGATGTAGAGGTGAGTCAAGGTATGTCCACCGTGGATAACAGATCGTTTAAGTTCATGCTTCCTGGTGCCAAGAGGGCACCTCTATTTGCCTTCGCGTCCGCTTCCTTATTCAACTCACGCAAAACGTGGAACAACTTGTATGAGTCGAAGTTTATAAGGAGGAGGCGGATTCTGTCCAACAAGTTATTGAGCTGTGCACTTTGATTTTTGGAAGAGCGGATAATGGCACTAATTAACATGCGGGAGTCTCCTATGATGATCAGATTCTGGATCCCATTCCTGCTGGCTTGGCACAGGCCTTGCCATAATGCCATTGCTTCTGTGTAGTTGTTGGTGGCTATGCCTAAGCCCATGGCGTATCGCACCATAACTTTTGCGTTGGGGCTTACAATCGTCCCTCCTCCACCTGCTTGACCTGGGTTCCCCTTTGAGGCCCCGTCGAAGGACAGGATATAGGCCTTCCTTTCGTTCTTCCAATTGACGAACTCCTTCCTCCCTGTCCTTATTTCCCAATCCTCTTGATTTATGGTGCTGTCTGTGTTTCCATATTGCTTTTGAATTTTAAATTGGGCCAGCCAGAGCTCTTCTTTTTCTTCCATCTTCCTGCTGTACTGAGGATGACGATGGTAACTTGCCCATTCGCCAAAGAGTGCTTGAACAACTGCGCTCACTAGTGGTGCACTCCTTTTCTTATCCCTGAAAACTCTGTTATTCCTTTCCAACCAAAGTCCCCACAGGATAAACCTTGGGATTGCACGCCAAAGCCCCGAGGCATGGATTTGCTTCTGAGTTTGGAAAGGGTATAGGGTGTCCCATATTTGGAGGAGGATCTTGATGTCTTGAGGAAGGGGGAATTCAGTTTGCAACCCAATTTCCAGCCTCCAAACTTCTTTTGAGTAAATACAGTTGAGGAGGAGGTGATCTGAAGTTTCTTCAGCTTGTTGACACAGGGGACACCTGAAGGGGTCCTCCCAACCTTTCCTTTGGAGGTTCTCCCCTGTTTGGATGTTGTTATGGCCAAGAGTCCAGAGAAACAAATCAATTTTGGGAATGGATTTAGTTCTCCAAATGGATTTCCAGAGGGTTGGGTTGGGTGGGACGTTGGGGATGCTTAGGAAGGTATTATAGCCTAAGGAGGTAGAGTAGGGTTGAGCATTCTTCCCCCAATCTCTCTCGTCCTTCCCGTTTTTTTTGAGAGGGGCTTTCCCCTAAAGACAGAGTTTAAGAACGCACCAGTCACCTTCTAATTTCGGAGGCAGGTTGCCCACTTCCCATCCTTGCCACGACTTGCATCTGTCCTTTCCCCACGTTGAGATGTTGAAGAGAGTCTTTAGATTTTTCCCATCCATCCAGTCTTTTAGCCGCTGCAAGTCCTGTCTCAGATCTAGAGGTGGGTCTCCTAGGATAGAGTCCTGCCAAATTTTAATTTTTTTTCCCGTTTCTCGGCACCCAGGTGAGGTGAGGAGTGAAAAGAGCCAATGTATTTTTGCAGAGGGTGAAGATTGGGGACCCCTTAGCTTCCCTGTAGGGGTTTTCTAAGCATCTCTCCCTTGCACCTCTGAAATATTTTTTCCACAGAGCTTCCTTGCTCCAGGCAAGGTCAAAGCTGACAATGTGCCAGAGCAGTTTCGCCCCCAAAGCCAGATTTTGCACTTGGGTTTTTTTGAAGTTAAGACCTCCTTCCAAGAGGAGCTTGGAGATTTTTTCCCAACTTATTAGGTGAAGTATCCTACCTGTCTGCTTCCCACCTTCCCACAGGAAGCTTCTCTGCATTGCTTCCATTTTTTAGATTGTGGAGCTTGGGGCTAGAAGCAAAGAGTTTTGATAAATGGGCACACTGGCCAGGACAGATTTGATTAGGACTACTTTCCCTGCTAGATTTAACCAATTCGCCCCCTAAGAGGAGATTCTCTTTTTTAGCTTGTCTATTAAGTGGTTCCATTGTGAGGCCCTTGGGGCATCTTTGAAGATAGGAATACCTAGGTAGGTAAAGGCCTCCCAGTTGGTGTGCCCTTCCATCCCCAATACTCTAGAAATTCCCAACATTTCTTTGGGTGTAATGTTCCAGCCATAAATCTTGCTTTTTGTTTGACTTATCTCGCTTCCTGAAACTGCAGCATATGCGTCTAGCTCCTCCTTAAACCTTTTTGCTACTAATGGGCTTGCCCCTGCTAGCAGCATGGTGTCGTCCGCAAATTGCGCATGATTGATTTACTTCACACCTTGTGCTATTTTTAGCCCTTGGAGGTTACTTTGGGTTCTGGAATTTTCCAGCTGATAGCTTAGAACCGAGGCCTGGATAGCATAAAGGAGGGGCGAGAGAGGACACCCTTGCCTTAAACCTCTAGAAGCTTGGAAAATTTGTGTTACTCTTCCATTTACCATGGGGGCTATCCATGGCGACCCTATGCAGGCTATAATCCAATTCACAAAAGACAGGTCGAATCCAAACTTCCTCATTACCTCAAATAAGAAATTGTGATTGACTCTGTCAAAAGCATTTGCAAGATCTAGCTTAATAATCATACCTTTATCTTTTCTGCGGATGCTTGAATGAAGAGCTCCTTGTACAAGGATTATGTTGTCTACTATTTGCCTACCTTTGATGAAGCCTCCCTGGTTCTCTGGTACTATGAGAGGAAGGAATTTTTTCAGTCTGTTTGCAATAACCTTGGTGAGGATTTTATAGCTTGTGTTGCAGAGGGAAATTGGCCTGAAGCGATTAAAGCTGAGCGCTCCTTTCTCTTTTGGGATGAGTGCCAGGAAGGCCGAATTTGTGCTTCCTCCTAGCTTGGTGCTCGCTTGTGATTTCCTTATCATTTTAGTGAGATCAGATTTGATTATTTCCCAGCATTTCTGGTAGAATCTGGCTGTGAATCTGTCCGGTCCAGGGGCCTTATCCGGGTGCATTTGGTCTAGTGCCTCTTTTATTTCTTGCTGCGTGAATTCCTCCACAAGCCTGAGGTTAATGTCGTCTTTTATTAGATTCGAAACAATGGAAAGGGGGTACCTTTGGGGGTCAATGCTTGCCCTTTGTGTTTCTGAGTAGAGGGTTCCAAAGGTTTCAAAAGCTGCCTGTCTAATGCCTTCTTGATTGGAGATTGTGATGTTTTGGACCTGGATTTCTGTCACTGCCTTATAATGCTTCCTTGCTTCCACTTGCTTATGAAAATAACTAGTATTTTTATCACTTTCCCTCAGCCAGAGACTTGAGACTTTTGCCTCCAATAGCCTTCTTCCTCTCTGCAGGCCTTGTGCCATTGCCTTTGGAGTTGGTCCTCTTTGAGTAGGTCCTGTTGTGTGATCTCCCTATTTTCCAATTCGAGTTGATGATTCTCCAGACGTCTTTGGGCTTCTTTGCGCAGGGTGGTTGGATCAGATTGTATTTTTGCCCAAGATTTTAGCGCAGCCTTGAGCCTACGTAGTTTTTCTTCCCATACATAAAACGCGGAGCCATTTACCCTGCTTGTCCATACGCTGGAGACGGTGCACATAAAATCTTTGTCCTGTGTCCATGATGGGTTAAATCTGAAGGGGATGGACCCCTGGCCTTGGTCCTTCTTTAGCTCTAGACTTACTGGCTTGTGGTCAGAGGTGCTGTGAGGGAGGATTTCTGAGGAGGCTATGAGCCCGAGGGTCAAGAAAGAACTTTGGACAAGGAATCTGTCCAGACGGGCAGCGATATGCCCTGGACCTACCCTTTTGTTGGTCCAAATGTAGAGTCCCCTGAGCGACTTAATATCTATTAAGTCCCATGCTGAGATTAGATCCTCCACCCATTCTCTAGCTGGGTCCCTTACAATATATCCCCCTCACTTTTCTTCTTGGTCCAGAGTTACATTTACATCCCCTCCTAGTATGATATTTTCTAGCTCATTGCTTGTTAAGAAGTCTAGGAGGGGTTTCCAACAATTCTTTTTTTCCTCTATATGCTGTGGGACATAGATGTTAAAGAGACTTACCGTATGCCCTGACTCCTTGTGGAGCAGTTGGGATAAGATCCAATGCATGCAGGAGTCGGAGCTGATCAGTTCTATTTTAGAGGCATTCCACAGGGTGCAGAGCCCTCCTGATGCGCCTCTGGCATTTTCAGCTAAACCTTGGCAATTTCTCCAGACATTTTTTGAAACTTTAATAGAGTCCTGCTGACTCATCTTGGTTTCTTGGATAAGTAGGATGTCCATTTTCGATTCTCTTATTATATCCTTGAGAGCTTCTTCTTTCCTTTTGCTACCTAGACCCCTACAGTTCTAGGAAGTTAACTTCATTGGTTACCTTGAGGAGGGGAATGGCCTCCTTGGGAGGCCTTAGCTAGCTTCCTAGTTTGTCTCACTCCGATCAGTTGCTTGATGGTTGGTTTTGCTCCTTTTAAAACGTCCTTGTAGGTTTCCTGATCTCTTTCCGCTTTTTTGGATTTCCTGCCTCTTCCCGGTTTCTTTGGGGTGTCCCAGGCTTCACTTGCTCCTTCTGAGTCGTCCCCTAATGAGATCTCCCCCTTCTCGGTGCCTTGAGTCGTCCCATTCCTTGGAGGGGAGTTGGATTTCTCCACTTCTTCTGTTTTCTTTTGGGTTTCTCCGTCTTCCGAGATTTGGGTGCCTCTTTCTTCTTGCTCTTGGCCGTATTTGTGCGGATCCTCCGTCTCACCTCCATTTTCGAGCGCCATGAAGTTGTTTGCTGTCTCTCTGTTTCCTGGGTGCTTGTCTTGAGCGGGAGATGGTTTTTCACTTCTTGGGCCTTTTGACTTCGACCGCCCTTTCCGGGGTTGCTGCCAACCTTCCTCTCCTGCTTTCTCTATGTTTTGGTTTTTTGGGCAGTTTCTTTGGAAGTGGCCATATTCATGGCATCCTCTACATTTGAACGGAAGCTGCTCATAATCCAGATTTTGTAGATGTTGCCAATCTCCTACCTTCAGTTTTATCACTTCCGGCAAGCCTACCTCCAAATCGACTTCCACACAAATCCTTGCACATGAATACTGATCTTTTGGGTTGGCTCTATCAATATAGTGCCCTAGTCCATTCTCGATAGCTTGCAACGATGAGGAGTTCCAGCAGTGTATTGGAAGGTTCAGGAGTCTGACCCAGACATGGACGTCCTTTGGCACTTCCGAGGCTAGGTCAAAGCTTGGAGTCCAACGGTTCAGATAGATCCCCTGCGTGCCTATGAAGTATGGTCCATTTCTGAAGATTAGATCTCGGTCCTCTTGGGAGATGAATTCAAAAATAAAGTATCCTCTTCCAACCGCGTAACATGTTACACTGTTTGTTATTAGCAGCCGCCAATTCCTTTGGATCTAGTTGTCTGTTGATTTAGCTGAGGGCCATAGGCCCATGAATTTACCTACCAGGCCGCGATCTGAGAGGGAAAGCGCGACCTTCATTGGTTTCTCCGGGGGAAGGTTAATCTCTGGAACATCATCCAGTCGCTTTACAAAGCTTGGCGCTTCTGCCTGGGGAGCTTTCTTCTTGCAAGCTGCGACTAGTTTCCTGAAGGACGAGGTTGGGGAGGGAGGGGGCAGCGGCTCCCCTCCGCCCTGGCTTGGCATGGCAGCGATTGAACTCAAACCCTAACTCAGAGCGGGGCTTTACCTTCGCGCACGAGTTTCCGACTGTCAGAAGTAATAAAGTTGGGAATTAAAAAAAGTTGAAGGACATGGGGGTGGGCTTTTCAAATTACTGATGTTCATTATTAGTGACATTAGATCAAAATGTATTATTATTCTCTATATTTATTATTTTAAATTTAATTGAATAAATTTCATATATTATAATAGTTGGATGATATAAATTAATAAATTATTGGGAAAAATTAAATATTAATAAAAATATAATAATTGTGATTTTAGTAAACAATTATATTATAACTTTGTCTTGTAATCTTTGAATAATAAAAATTAAAAAAATAGCATTATTATTACATCATCGTCATTATTATTAATGAATAATTATGTTATAATGTTATTATTAGTCCCTGTCAAAGGGACTATTGTGATAGATATGTTGTTGACTACATATTAATCCATCCACTAACTAAAAAATTGTGGGGTTTTCTTAAGGTTTGGCATTATAAATGTTATTTTTTTTTAAACACTTTTCGACAATCCTATTAGCTATTGAAATGAATCCCTTATTACCGAGCCGACGACGGTTCATAAATGTGGGTGGGTTATTGGGCCAAAAGAAGACTAACAAAGATACGTGTCAGTCTGTGATTTTTAATGTGTTTAATTCTCGTGATGTAATCAATTGAATACTTCCCTTTTTATTTCTGTGAGGATATGGGAATACGATAAATATTTCCAGCAAAACATTAATGGGTGCTTTTAGTCTTTTGAATACTTTATTGAGTTGGTGAGGTATAGAATCTATACTTCCATTTAAATGCATATATCCAGTTATTAAATTATCAATGAGCAGAAAGTATTAGAATAAATTTTTTAACTTCGTCATTAATTATAATTTTAATAATTTTTTCATCATTAATTCTAATTTCAATATAGTTTATGATAAAGGCCAACTTTTAGATATCTATATAAATGAAGTCGTTCTAAATATCTCTATCTTCGTTTTGTCACATAACTTGTCTAGATCAAAGAGTTGTCTTATTAGTCCCTACCAGAGGGACTACAACAACTAGTCACTCATTGACTCTCTATTAACTTAGGCATATTTTTATTTTAATTAAAATAAATTAAAAAAAAAGACATATTTATTTCCCATGTTATTGGTTGAAAACTTTAGGGTCTTATTACTCGAACAAGGGCATGCATTAACAAACATATGCGTGAAGTTGTTAATCCCCACTATGTGCATGGTGCAAGCTCTGCCATCTGTATATCTCATTCTCTGAGCTCACAACATTCACTACTTTCTTCGAAATACAATGTTCCCCACATTGTATGATGTGAAATCTCTGCCATATATCTGCATTGTGCTAGAAAAACTGGATCATTGAGCACAGAAATAAAACACAGAAGATACACAATACAATAGAGACACAGATATACGTGGTTCACTCAGTGTGGGCTACGTCCACTAGATAAATTGCCAGGTCCTTCCTTTTTATTATGTAGCAAATGAAGGGATACAACCTACAACACATCTGATGTAACTTCCTATTCTTTCTCTCACAATCTCTTCTCTCAAAATACAATATTCACTCTCATACACAGTCTCAATACAATGCCCTCATACAAAATGGGTTGCCTTTTTGCGAGAAAACCCTAACATAACTTCTACCGTCAGATCTACAACTTTATAATGAATGATCGAAATTGACTACGAAATTACAATATTTTACAAGGCAATTTTCCAAAAAAAAATTCCTCATGGGCTCCGCCCCAGAACCCCAGACAGAAAGGGGCTAGGAATACTTGCATATAAATCATGAAGATAATCAGGCTCCACAACCAACACCTTGTTCTCTAAGCTTCTTATAATAGCAAAGGGATCTCGAACTATTCTATATACTTTAATCTTTTTTATTTATGTATGTTAAAAGACAACCTTTTAAAGAAAATAATATTATTTATTAAATAATGTATAACATATTAAAATAAATATATTTTTAAAATAATTTTTATTTTTTTTAAAGAAAAATATATGATTTAGAATAGGAATGGGATGTTGAATAATAATATTTATTAAATAATATATAACATATTAAAATAAATATATTTTTTAAATAATTTTTATTTTTTTAAAAAGATAAATATAAAACTTAGAATTAGAGGTGGATTTGGAACTGTTGAATCCGGTAGGAGAAGCGGATATTATTTCTTGGAGAAGGGTAGAAATGAATATTATTTCTTGGATAAGACCATGACATTGTGCTATAGAACGATTCTATGAACTCTTTTGAACCAAGAAAGTATTCACTGACAGTTAATATATTTTATTCGAGAAGAGCAAAAAATTGATGGATACTATCAAATCAAACCACTTGGGCACATCGTATATACATACTTAATGCAAAGAGCACTTATTATCTATGGATTTAGTCATATAATACACTTGACTATTCATTATATATTTCCAAACTTCATCGGCAAGGACCAAGCTTCCATGCAACACTTGTTATAATATATGAAAAATACATAAATATGCAAATCACAATCATTTCACTCATCATATTCAAGTATTTTTGTTTCTAAACACGTTTAATCAACATATTGTATCTTGTTGGACAACAAGCAATTCACCTTGAAGAACATTTAAACATTATATAACATTAATGGTTATAATTTTTTGCAACCACAATCCAAATTAAACGCTTTCATAAAAGTAAAGTTAAACATTGTATGGAAACTGCAAATTTAAGTGAGTGATACATATCAAATTTTACTTAAAAACAAAGAAATTATTAACAATGTTCGTCATTAGCATACTCATAATACATTCTATAAATAAAACAACAACAACAACCACAACATTATATGAAAACAATAATATACATGAGCAATATACATATAAATATACATGCCAAACATACATCTCAAAAAAATCAGCAATAAACATGCCATATGTAGATATCAATTCAAATATAAATCAATCAATATAAATGTCAATCAATACCACTACTAGCTAGGTCCACCACTAGAGCCAGGTGCATCAGAGTCTCTGCTACTAGAGGTAGAGCCTTTATCAAGAACAACTATCTCAGAAATACATGTCGACATAAGTGCACTATCAAATGTCTCTATATCAATATCATGAAGATGTGTAACAATACCCAATGTGAACATAGTTTCCAAAGAATCAAAATATTGTGACGCATGTGGAGGAAGAGGAGGAGGAGGTGGATCAGTGGATGATGACACATGTGGACTAGAAGAAAGACAATTATTGGTGGATGGTGACACAAGTGGAGGAGGAGGGGGAAGATCGATAGAATATAGTGACGCATGTGGAGGAAGAGGAGGAAGATTGGACGTGGATGCAAGTTCAGAAAAATGTGGAGGGGAAGTGGGAGGAGGAGGAGGATTAGACGTGGATGTAGGTTCAAACACATGTGGAGGGGAAGCAAGAGGAGGAGGAGGAAAATGTGGTGGAGTAGATGATGTGGATGGATCTAATTATGAGCTAGATGTAGTGGGATCATGAGAAAACCCCTCAATGTCTTGATGAGGTTCACATCACCAACAATTCAACACATCAACATCATCATGTCACGAGACAAACACCTGCATGTAGTATAAATATCATGTACTTGTAATATGTCTCTAATGGGTGTGGGTACCAATCTGCGACTAGTCATGGCATGACATATCTTATCTTACACCTTTAGCTGGAATCTCATGATATCCGGCATGTGCGACATGTGGGGTATTTGTACTATTGGAGGTTGCTCCTCTACCTGCTCCATCACCTCATTATCATGTTGGGGAGGTTCATTCCCAACACATGTACCAATATCTACAAAACAATAGATAATAATAATAATAATAATAATATAATTGAAACAAAATGTTACAATAAATTACATGTGCATTAAATAAGATATAAAAATACACAAATAGATTGATCAAAACATAACGATAATATTTCCTCTCCCATCTGGTGGCTCCTCTATTGTAAATTAGATGTTTGGACATCCTCTCCAATCCATCCACACGTATGGGTACTCTACAATACCGAGGATAAGATTTTCCTTGCTAGCCAATAAATCACATACCTCCCTACCAACCAGAGAAACATGAAACTCGTACTAGCCCCTCTTGGGCATCAACTGCCCCCACATGCACATACATGCATCAAACATAGGCCTAGCAGGAAAGTGGGGTACTATTGGCTAAGTGACATGAATCCTTTCAAAAAATAGTGTATATAAATCTAATGTGAATGGGAAGAATGTCATCCCATACAAAACAACATGATAGTGATCTAATGCACAACAAAAATGTCTCAAAAAACATCCACCCACCTAATCAATCGGGTCATCTGCAATAAACTATCTACATAATACATCATAGAGAAACTAATGCAATTCCCATCAGAGTTATATTGTGACAATGTCAATATCATAAGATAGAATCACTTAACGTCCTCTCTCAAATGAAGATATTCATAGTTGAACACCACGAACCTGGAACTCCGAAGTCAAATGAACATGTAGACCAACATATCTCTTCATACATGCCAGTTGGGTATCTTCTTCAACATTAGGCCATAGTGCAAGGAAATGGAGCATATGATCACCCCTCCTATACAACTCAATGATGAAATAGACATCCTCCTCTGTGGGATGATACCACAAATTGGGACCAACTCTAAACCTCTATCTCGCATGATCCTAATGATAGATAAACTGTAGTAACAATGAAGAGTTACCCCTATGGGATGTACCCTCCCAATGAAACTTCAAGAGGATAATATCCATTAAAAGGTTCTATGTCACCTATGAAAGAGGGTGAGAGAACAACTCCCTCTCCCTCTCCTTGGTCTCCCACTCAGGCAAAAATGTTTGTATCTTGACCTTCTGTTATCGCTCCTCCTCCTCCTCTCATCATCGTCGTCTCTAAATCACATACAAATATTGTTATGCACATATATATAGATAAAATAAATTGAAATTATAAAACAAATACTTATATAAATGATGTGTATTTACAAAAATCTAAAATTATTATTTTTTCCATAAAAATATTAAAAATAAACTGGTGCACCTAAAACAAAACATATGCCCCAACAATGGTGCGCTTTAGTAGAAAAACAACACCACAAATCAGTGTTGTTACTAATACACATCGATACCATGTTTCTTGTCGCATGACTAAGTATTTGTGTGGTGCATCCCATGGGACGTTATGCACTGGCTCAATTCTTTTAACCACACCAATTCATTTCGTTAACAAATATGCATTGCCACGGTGCCCTTTGTTAAACCAAAATCATCAGTGCGTTGGTTCTACTAGAGCACTGGCATGATGTCTAGCGATGCATTGTATTACAAACACACTACTAATGGGGCCTTACAAAATATGTACCATAGTTTTTATTTTTCAAAACATGTCGTGGTGTGTAGGTTTAACCTTTACACACTCGTGCATAATGCTTATTGTCGAACTTCCATAGATTGCAACAATGCGTCTACTAAGTAACACCGCTCTAATTGGCTATTATAAATTTTCCCCAGTGTCATTGTCTATACAACACTGGTGTGTTTTTTGGACTAATGGGTGTCAGGAAATGAAAGACACTTCCACACTAATTCTAGCAAAAGAGAAGAAGAATTTAATCAAGAACGTAAATGAAATAAGAAATCACATAATACACTGAGATTTTACCCTAAAACCCTTAACCGAGAGAAACCAACATTCCTTTGAGCGTTCTTCTCTCTTGTTGTATTATTCAATTTGAATAAAAGGTTACATGTCTAACCTTGGTCCACACCTAAGACACAATTTACATCATACCCTCTTGCCTGGGAAAGAACAAACCTGCAACCAATTCGGCTTACATATGCATGACCGACAACCTACAATTTACACATGCATTATCCTGCATAAGTGCATTCTATGATTACCCTTTAAGGTGTTACAACATGCCTCTTTATAGGCTGTACAACAGGAAAACCCCTAAAGATTGGCGCCCAAAAGTGGTTACATATCCATGCATATCATTGGCTACAAATCCTGCAAATCCTAGGATTTTGTTACAGTCGGATTACCGATCGACTACCAATGAACCTTCATTCGGTCTCCAATCGGTCATCTCACACCCACACTTTGACCTCTTGTCGGTTGACTTTCCATTGATATCTTCGACTTTGACTTTTCCCGGTCAACTTCCTCGACCTTCGACTTGTTGACGATCGACCTCGACCTTTGACCGTCAATCGATCTACCTCGATTTCTCTTTCACTGCAAAGAATATAACAACCCAACATTCTCCCACTTGTTCTCTTCTTTGCTGAAACAAGAGATTCATGAACTTTCGTTCACAGACCCAGGGTAGAAATTCCTATTGCCTCTCTGCACCAAGAGAACTTCACAACACTCGTAGACTTGGTCAACGAGTCGGTTATGTTTTCCAACATGTCTACTTTCTCCAGTAGCACCTTGTTACTTTCCACCATATCTCTTAGTAAATGGTATTATACACCAATGTTCTTAGTCTGTGAATGATAAGTAGGGTTCTTTGCCAAAAATATTGTGCTTTGACTGTCACAAGTCACCTTCATAGATCTCTGCTCAAATTTGATTCCTTAACACAACCTTTGAATCCATATCGCTTACTTTCTTCCATGAGTGGTCGCCATGTATTCATCTTCTGTCGTTGACAAGGCTACGACCACCTATCACTTACTCATCCAAATTATTGCTCCACCGAACATTTTTGAAGACATATCCATTGGTCGACCTCCACCGATCCATATCTCCAACCCAATTGGCACTGACAAATCCATGTACATATAATGTACCACTGTCACCTCCAGGTCCTCCTTGGTAACATATAGCATAGTTCTTCATGCCACAAAAATACCTGAATACTCTCTTGATAATTGTCTAGTGCTCTTTTCCAGGTGTCTACATGTACCTGCTCAACACTCCCACTACATGGGAAATTTTTGGTTGAGTGAAAACCATCGCATACTTTATAATACCAACAACACTTGCATAAGGGACATGTACCATGTACTCTATTTCTTCCTATGTCTTTGGACATTGTTTAGTAGTAAGCCTTTCTCCCACTGGAATTGACACCTTCACAAGTTTGCAATCCTACATGTTGAATCATTTCAGAATTGTTTCAATATACTTCATTTGATTCACCCAGATCTTTCTAGTGGCTCGATCTCTCTTAATCTCCATTCCCAGAATGAAGTTAGCTGCTCCAAGATCCTTCATGTTGAACTTGGAGGATAAATGCTTCTTCACCTCCTTTATTCCGTCCATATTGTTTCCAATCAACAACATCTCATCGACATACAAAACTACATTTTTGAAACACCCACCTTCTTCCTTGGAATATATGCAGTGATCAGATTTGCTTCTTACAAATCCCAAACTAAGGATGTAAGTGTCAAAATTCTGGTACCACATCCTTGGTGATTTCTTTAGACCATAAAGGGATATTTTGAGTTTGCACACCAACTCTTGCTTTTCCTTTACTACAAATCCTTTAGGTTGTCTCATGTATATTTCTTCTTCGATGTCCCCATGTAGGAACTTTGTCTTCACATCCATATGTTCTATTTACAAATCAAATGCTACAACCAAATACATTAGTACTCTAATGGAAGTTAGTTTTGAAACAGGGGAAAAAATCTCACCGAAGTCGACTCCCTTGACTTGGGGATAAACTTTCGCTACCATTCGAGCTTTGAACTTCTCGACTTATCCCGTGAAATTCATCTTCTTCTTGAAAACCCACTTTCTACCAACGAGCTTCCTTCCACTAGGTAACTTGACTAACTTGTACAATGATTCCATCTCTTCAACCTTGGCGTCCTTCCAGAGTTTACCCTCTGCCAAGTCGACTGCTTCACTAACCGACTTGGTCTCATCATTGATGACAGTTAGCACGAATGCAGAATGGAATTTGGGTGGACTATACCTCTCAACTGGTTTCTTCACTCTTTATGACCTCCTTACCACCGAAGTTAGTTTTTCCACCTCTTCCTCAAATTCATTCAACTTATTTGAATCATCTTCTTCATTCCTCAGTTCAAACCGCACCGTATTAGGATTATTATCAGTCTGGACAACTTCCTTAGGCTTAGATTTACCTCTAACTTCTTTGAATACCACATATCCAACGTACACTATTCTCCTTGATGCAGGATCCCAGAGTTTATATCCTTTAATTCCTTCTTTATATTTGATGAAAATACATTTCACTTCCTTCTTGTCCAACCTGCTCCTCTTTTCCTTAGGAACATGCAAAAATGCATCACAGCCAAATACTTTGAGAGGTTCCACCAAAGGATTCTTACCAGACCATACCTCATTTGGAGTCATTTCGACTAGCACCGACGAAGGAGATGTAACGACCCTAATTGGATACATGCTTAAAGATTATTAAGTAAGAATTATTCAAAGAAATTAATTATGGTTAACTGAGTAATGATTCAAACTACAGATCACATTTAATGACCTCTGAAACAAAATTAAAAGATCAATGAAAAATGATATAAAAATGGCGGCGTATGCAGAGAAGGATAGCCATGGATCCCGAGAAGATAAAACATTAACTCATGAAGAAGGATGGAGGATGGAGGGTGGTTGAAGGAGTAACTGCGTGAGTCGGCAGGGAGGAATAAGGGACGGAAAGAGGGGGGATTTGCGCACCATTCGACGGGAGGGGACAAAATGGATGCTGTGGATTGTTGTATTGGATGTGAGCCTGTGTTATTTTGTGGACTGTTGGCTTGCTGTGAGCAAGGAACAGAGTGTTCTGGATTGTGAATTTTGATCAGGGGAGGCACTAAGTTGCTGGAGGTTTTGGGCACGGAGGGCCAGGATATCCGTAGATATCCTGGAGCTAGGTAGTTTTCCTAGTTGGCAGGGAGGACAGTAGTTTTTGGCAGTTATTTTCTTGTTTGTGGCAGGGTTGATCTGTGTAGCAGGGAGAAGAAAGGCAGCAACAAAGCAAAGAGGCAACATAAATTAGCATCAGATCCAGGTACTTGTTAAGTTGTGTAATTATTTCATACAATAAATAATTTAGTATTTATTGATAAATCCAAGTTACTGAAGTTGCTGTTATAAAAGTCAATATCATGTTATGAAGTTTTGTTTCAGTTTACTTTCTTAAAATATTTAGGAAACTTAATGATGTTTAGAATTATATGGGCATTACATATGGTATCAGAGCGTCTTAGTTCGAAATCTGGGGCCTAAGGGCCGAAACCCGGAGTGTTGACTCCAACCACGCTTAACCTGTAAGAGAAACACATTCAGTTTGACCTGATATGACTAATATAGTATCCGAAAATATACTCAGGTAGTACCCCTAAGTTATCCAGCAAACAATCTCATATATCGCAAGCAACAGCTTCAGGTAATACCTTGTAACTGGATCATGTATGGTCACTACAGTTTTAGTCTGAACATTCAATGGAACACCCTTTAAATTAGCAGCAGCGAACCAGATAGCTTGAAGGATCACTCTCACAAAATGGCTACCATTAAAGCAGCCCAATAAAGCTATTAAGCATGAAATGAGAACTGATAACTTAATTTTATTTGAGCAATGCTTGTCAATGAAGTTTTGGGTAGAATAGACACCCAAAATCGATAAAAATGTTGAGGGAAACTTCTGTCTAAGGCTTGAAGTTGGTAAGAATCAATAACTACACGAAATGTACCAAATAAAATGAAAAAAAGGACATTTGCACGGCCTTGAGAAGGCCTACTTCATTCCAAACTTACCTAAATGAGGAACTGCCAATGCACAGTCGGACAAAGAAAAATTTAGAAGACTTGTATTGCGCGGGAACAGTGTAAACTGGTTTCCTGTATTAACCTTGGTGAATTTTAAATAATGTAAAATCTCTTGAACAATAGACCAATATAAATGTTAAACTGTGCCAAGGGAACGGGCTATTATGCGGGAGAACGGATCTGAGCCGTCAAATCTCACATAGGAATCTCGTCAGCCGTTAGATCACCAGAAATTGCACATGGTTTAAGTCCTAATGTGCAGAGGAGGAGCCCACAGAAAAGGAGACCGACAGCCGTCGGATCTCACATAGAAAACCCGTCAGTCGTAGGATCGGGAGGACATGCACGAACTTTAGCCTCTGGAGGGGGAGCGTGCAGGAGAAATGATCTAAGCCGTCCGATCCTAGTTCATGGCCCCGACAACCGTCAGATCTGTGGAAACTGCACGACGTTTAGCAGTCGGATATTGGCCATCGGGAAATCGGAGTTCTCGAGGTCATGTGTGTTGGGACACTAATCGCCGCGATATCCCGACGGGGATCTGGACCGTCCGTTGGGCGAGGACGCGTGGCGAGAGATCCCGGAGAGTTGGGGTTCGGAATATCAGAGTTTTCAGAGTCGTGAAACTCTTGCACAATGGAATCGCGATACGCGATTTCCCGACACAATCACAACCGTCCATCTGTGGGACAGGTGGCAACCATCGGAAACCATCGACGTTTGGCCCATCGACGTTTGGCCCATCAGGAAATCAGGAATCCCAGGGACATGATGTTTAAGCACTTTGAATTCGCGATCCATGAAATCCCGATGAGTGGGGGCCAGCTTTCATCACAGCAGAGGAGGAGGACAGAGGCGAAGTGGAGGCCAGCTGTCAGCCAACCCGGGAATCAGGATATCGGAGTTTTCGAGGGTAAAGAAATTTTGCAACAGGAAATCACGATCCGCGATTTCCCGATGAGATCTGAGTCGTTCATTATGAGGATGCATGTCAGGGGATCTCGAGGGATCGGGGTTCGGCATTTCGGGTTTCCTGCATACAAAGGAATCACGACCAGAGAAGTCACGAAATCCCGAAACGCGACGGGTCCCACAACCATAGCGTTTAAGTGAGGACAGGTGTCGGAAGGTCCAACCTTGCCAGGAGTTAGCGACAGGTGGCATCGGAGATCGGAGGATCGGGGATCCTGAGGACGTAAGTCCTACACCTTTCAGTTTCGCGAACTCTGAAATCCCGATAAGGGATAAGACTGTGGTCACAAGACGAGGTCGGGTGGATCACGAGCATAGCTTAAAAGGGCTAATGCACTAGGATCTCATCAGGGATCGGGGGATCGGGAATCCTAAGGACGTGCGCACGTTGACATCACAAACGCCGAAACCCCGAATCCCGATAGGGCGATACAAGGCCACAGTCATGGAAGCAGGTCATATGGACCAAGCTCGTAGTAAAAGGGGCTAACGGAGAAAAGGGCCCGTCGGGAAAGTTGAGCACAAATCCCGATAGGAGGGTTTATGGTAACAGGATTGTGAGCGCGGTCGTATGGACCAAGGTATAGTCAGTAAGGGGCTAGCTCATAGAGACTGAGCCCATCGCGAATCAGGGTTTGAAGAGGTAAAGATTTCGCGACAGCAAAAAGTCTGAAATCCCGATATAGAGTCGGGGATAAGTCACGGTAGGTGCAGAGGCCGTGACGAGAGAAGATAAGGCCTGTGGATTGGGACATTCAACAGTGAATCCTGGGGGGGATCTAAAGGGCCGCTTCGGCTCAGATGAGTGGAATGTGAACGATCCTGTATACCCTTAAAACTAGATATATTTACCCGTATAACACCAGGTATACATTGACAAATAAATTTATAAATACAAGTGAAATAGATTGAAAGAAAAATGCAGAAACCCGTACAGGGCTGGAATTACAAGCAAATCATTTCCTTTTTTGCAAAAAAAAATATATATATAGAAGATTACCATTCCTTACCACAGCGTAAGGATGGTTGGTGCAATTTCTTAATTTGAATAACCCCGCGTTCTTGATGAAGGTACTGAAACTGTGCACAACTGGCAGACTGAATCGTACCTCTTACCATAGTTGAGGGCGAGCTCCGCAATGTGTATAGACAGGGGGTTGATTCCCAATATTTTAGAGAGACTGGACTCCAGGTCCTAGATCTTGTCAGTGGCCACCTCAATATACTTTGTTTATGTAAAACAAATTGGAGCATATACAACATTAATCAGCGCTAGTGAAGTGCTCAGAACGATGGTGAGGATGTGCGCCATGTCAAGGTAGATTCTGGAAACCTCTGAGCAGAACAGAGGCAAGTCGGTGGTGGACAAGGACGGATGCGTGGAAAGTCCCAACGGATGAGAATGTGAGACAGAGGAAGGACGCGTAGAGAGGCGAAATGATGACAGGTGGAGAATGATAAGGTTAGATACGAGGGAGCTTAAGGAACCCAGATGAGCACATGGAACCCATGCGTGCCCAAATTCTGTGTGCACGTTTAAACTATTTTTTATAAATTATTAAGAATAATATAAAATAAATTAAATAATTTAGTATAAATAAGGTCAAGTTAGTATAAATTAATGAAAGGTTAATTGGGTTGAGAATTACTTAAATTAATTAAGTATTTATTTAAGTATAAGGTTAATCTACCTTAAAACTTGATGTTGACCAAGCTTAGATGCTTAATCCTAACCCAAACCTAGCCAATTCCCTTGATGGAGTAATGCCTGTTTACAGACAAGTAAAGAAAACTTACGCCTAACCCTGTTTCTAAGTTTAAGTAGCACCAATTTGAAACATCCTTGAACTCACCCGGATAACTTTGGGATGATCCAGGTTAAGTCATACAAGATGGCTAGGACTCGAAGGGGTCGAGGAAGGGGAGCGTCGTCACGGTCACCGCCGACGCCACCCACACCATCAGCACCACTGACACCACCAGCACCAACACCACCATCGCCTGAACTAGCCCTCATACTGCGCTCGTTGGAGGCCATTAACGAGACTTTAAAGGGGCGCCAACCAACAGGGACTGAAGTGGAACCCCCACCATCTAGAATGGGTAATCCAGAAGCATCAAGGAATTCAAGGGGAGAATTTCCACCTGAAGACATCACGCGATAATTGTAGAAGATCAAACTTCCGGAGTTTTCCGGAGGTCGCGCCAGTGAACGCGCGGAAGGATGGTTGGAAGGCATGACAAGGTGTTTTGCCTTAAGGGACTATGCGTCCAACTCGAAGGCAAAGATCGCAATTTTCCAGTTAAGAGACAACGCCTTAAACTGGTGGGGGCAACTTGGAAAGACAACTACACCTTACCCCAGACACAGTATCTTGGGAACTTTTCGAGGAGAGGTTCCGAAGGAAGTATCTGCCAGCATACTACGAGGAACAACAAGTAGGGGCATTTCATGC
>SNQJ01S0037135.1:102512-118256 GCA_010110895.2 Picea sitchensis | reverse complement strand
AATTTGTCTTTAGTGACAATGTTTTCTCCTCTATTTGTTTCATAGATTGATATCTGAGTTAAGATTGCAATTTAAAAGGAAAAAACAATCTCCTTCAAAGAGATGTACTTGTTGTTCAATTAAGCTCACTCTAACTTTAAAAACATTTAGCTTAATGATCTATTTGCACTCTTTTCTTAAGAGATCTTTCTCTTAATAACATATTTTTATTCTTTATGGTGCCATATTTTTTAATATAAAATACATTCTTCTAAAATAAAAAATAAAAAATAAACTAATCAACTAATAATTACTTATAACCATAAGGTAACCTAGAAAGTTCAATGTTCTTAATAATTACTTGTAGACATAAGGCTATCATATTCATTGTTCATTGAACAAACCACTTATAATATATTCAAGTGAAGCTTGACATATACAATATACAATTGAAGTGCAATATAGATTCTAACATTATAGTCTACTTATGTGATGAAGACATATATGATGTTGGCTCAAAACAAGGTTATATTTTCTAAAATGGGAGGATGGTTATCTTCACGATAAACATTTAAGAAATACATCCTTCACTTCAACGATTTTTATAGAATGAACTTGAAACCCCCTAATATTTTAACACTAACCAAAATAATAAATCTATCAAAAGATTAGACTAATTTCAGATGGAAAGTACCTTCATATTTATTTCTATACAACTAGTGCTAATTCATTATAGTTATTTATAATTTAAACATCAAAATACAAAAATAGAAACACAAACACAATTTCGATACAACTAGTACTAGATTCATTGTAATTATTTATAATTTAAACATCAAGATACAAAAATAGAAACACAAACACAAACGGAAACAAAAGAAATTTATGAATTGAAATCAAATTAAAATAAATTTATATTAAATTTATTTCATGCATTAAAAATGATTTACATAATTTATTTTTCTATTATTTAATATTATACTTTTATAAATTAAATTTATTACTTTGAAATCAACAATAAACTAATAACTTTCATATTTAAATCTAATTTAATTTTAAAAAATCAAACAAGATTAAACAAATATATAACCATATTTAAATCGATTTTAAAAAATCAAACTAAAATAAACAAATCTACAACCATATTTAAATGAAATGTCTACTTGAGAAGCCATGCATATACGGTATGCAAATTCGTATAAAACATTTTCGAAAAGAGATCAAAGATAGATTAAGATGAGAATAGCATAATAATTAACATGCTATGAACACTACAAGCCATACTGAAAATCCCAGCTCTATCAAAACTGATACTGAATTACCTTAAGATCAACAATGCAATTTCATGTAAATCTAATTTATTGAAAAAAATTAAATCAACCAAGATTAAACAAATCTATAAATGTCTACTTCAAAAGTCCATATACAGTATGCAAATTCCTATAGAACATTTTTTAAAAGAAATCAGAGAAAGCTTAAGCTGAACAGCATAATAATTAACATGCCATGAACAATCCGAGCCATATTGAATATCCGAAATCTATCTAAACTGAAGTCTTTATTTAGAATTCCCGGTACAGTAACATCAATGACACTGCACAACCATCCAACGGGTCTGATGAAACATACTGGACTTATCAGACCCCAACTGGAGAGACTACTACTATTGAAGAGATTATATTGAATCAGGTGTGGCAGGTGCAAGTACCGCACTGGCAATTTGGCCCGCACATGCAGTCGTAGTTCTCCAGAGATAAAGCTCCACCATCCCTGTTAACATCAGATCCAAAAGATATTCAATTATCGTATCATCCTTAAACCATAAAAACGAAATTTGCGAATTGAAATGAAAACACTGAAAAGAAAAGAGTAAACAACATACGGGCACTGGGTTTTGTCAGCGCAGTCCTCTCCATAGCTACCTATCGGCGAGAGTTCTCGATTGCCAAACAATTTGTGAGAGTTTTCGATAGCTACCTATCGGCTATTGCCAAAAGCATTCGGTTAGGAGACAAATAACCACTAAACAAACCTTGAATTTAAATTTCAAGCCCCGCTCGGTAATTCAAATTCAAATTTGAAGCCCGCGTTTTACCAAATTCAAATTTGTATGCATGGATGGATTTCATGGGTGCATCCCATGGAATGACAATTTGATGGTTAGCTTTGGCATGCGGACGGCAAAGGTTTGTGTCACGATAACGGCGTTTGGGCGAGTGGAATCAGTAGCCAGCTGGAGCTCTGACATGATGGACGATGGGAGTCCGGACACGGAAAACGGACGGCTGATGGTAAAGGTTCAAAACGTTTGGGATTTAGCTTACTCTTTTTGGTAACGATACTAGATGATATTAGGAAATTTCATTTATTACGCCGAAAGGCGTATACCTATTGACAATGGGCATATTTAATAGGTTTTTAGTGCTTAATCAGTTTTGTATGGACAAGATTAAATATTGATGGAATATTCTTAGTCGTCCCAATAAATCAATGGTTGTGATTTCAACCACTAACTTCCTCACTATTATAAAGATATCTGTTTACATGTTTTTTTTTTACTTTTACTTAATCATATTTAAAATTTACTATAGTTGCTAACTGATTGCCACGTCTCAGTGATTAATAAGATTTATTACTTTCCATTTTTTAGACAACGTATCCTTTACTCTCCACTTCCTCCACCGTTTTCCCTACCCCGTCTCTTTCATCTCCACTTACTCGACTGTTTCCTCCCGTATTCCATATTCCATCAGAACCACGTGACCACGTTCGGTGTTGATTCCAATTCCTTTGGATTTACGCAGAGGGTTTACTCGACAATCTCAGTAATCTAACTATTAAAACGAGAACCAGCGATTCAGAGATCTCAACTCTTGTTATCGAGCGGAACTCTAATGACGGCATTTATATATATATATATATATATATATAAGAACCAGCCGTATTATATTCAAACGGTTCGACCTTGACCTGAGAGGAGATTGGGGGCAGCACTATTAAGATATTACGTATGTAATAAGGATCACCTTTATAATTCCAAAGCAGGTACGCTCGACCTTTTCATAACGTAAGCAATCTCGGTCAGCTCGGCCTTTAAGTCGAGGGAGAAGGCTCAACCTACATCTATAACCCGGTTGAGGGTCGAGCGCTCGGTTATAGATAGAGAGCCGGGTCGAGTCCACAGTAATGGAGTCACACAGAAATGTTGAAATTGTTCCAGCCGACACCCATCGGTGTTCACCAGCAGCGGGTGACGCGGTTTACCAGCGGTAAGCCTTTCGGCGTTCACCAGCCGTGAGTACTCGTCTGTGCTAGTTAATTGTATAATTAAAGTTTACGGAATTCGTTATCGTCGTACTTGAAAACTCAAAAATGGACGCAAAACGCTAGGAAGACATGATTTGAACTAGCGGGGATAGCTCAGTTGGGAGAGCGTCAGACTGAAGATCTGAAGGTCGCGTGTTCGATCCACGCTCACCGCAACATTAATGAAACAAGTACCTTGTTCATGTTGGTACAGGGCACGTTCTGAAATCATATATATATAGAAAGATTGGGATACGTGGCGCAATGCTAGCGCGTCTTACTCTAGATCAGAAGGTTGCATTTTCGATTCACGTCGGGTAGACCTTTTAAATTATGCCTAACAGATAAGTACTTTGCTCTTGGTGATTACAGGGTGTGTTCTGAAACCAGATAAAGAAAAAGTTGGATCCGTGGCGCAATGGTAGCGCGTCTGACTCCAGATCAGAAGGTTGCGTGTTCGATTCACGTCGGGTTCAATAAATTTGCGTGTGTTGTACAATATTGTACATCGTATACTGAAACCTTTTACTTTACTCATGCTGGTTGTAGGGTGTGTTCTAAAACTATACAAAGAAAGAGTGTGATCCGTGGCGCAATCGTAGCTCCTCTCACTCCAGATCAGAAGGTTCCTTGTTCGATTCACATTTAATTTAAACAATTATATTTAATTTAATTAGGGTATTTAATTTTTGCCGGAACTATATAAACCCAAGATTTAACATGCTCAAAGTATATTTTTTTTGTTTTTGCCTTAGGTTAGACGTTTTAAGTTTTGGCTCTTTTCCTAATAATATTTGATCGAAATTTCCTAATAATATTTAATCGAAATCCGGCAAGAATAATGGTTGGATCTGCAGATGTTTTAAGTTTTGGTTTTTTTCTTAACAATATTTGATCTAAATCCTGCAAGAGTAATGGTTGGATCTGCAGATCTGAGTGGTCATTTCTGTATAATTCAGGTGTTTCTGGGTTTTTCAGCACGCTGAATTCATTTCTACATTCAAAAATGCAATTTAAATCTTAGGATTAGGACTAAAAAAACCAAAACTTAGAACAGTTAGACATCCCAATATGTGTCCAAACTAAAACCGTATTTTTATATATAGTGTGAACCACTAATTAATTTACTGTTTCTTTAATGAATTCATGGATGCCACCTTGATCGTACCATGGGTGTGGAACCACTGCATCACCATTGGAGCTCTAGGATCCCTGCTCACCGGCTTTCGACCAAGGGTTTGTACCCAACACCATAGCCACGCACACAGTATCATAAGACAATAATTATCAGATCTGAAGATTAAAAAATTCAACATATAATATTGTTGTTTTACTTTGCAATGTTTTCTCCATTTTTTCTTTTCATAAAGAGTAGGTTAACAAGTGGATAAATTCAACCTTTCCCTTTCCGGTGAGTTTATTTTTTTCAAACAAAGCAAAGTTTCTTCTTGATCTACTCATTTTTTCAAAATTAAGCCCAAACTCTTCACGACAAATTTCCATGGTCAAAGTTCCCATTAATTAAAATGGAATTATAACCTAGTTAAAAATTCCTATCAAATTTATTGAAATTTTTTATAAAAATATATATATATAATATATATAAATTAATTTGGGACTAAAAACTTGAATTTATCCATTAATTAACTTAAAATTATTTTCCATTAAAATTATTTTACTAATTTTTCACTAATTTTAAAATTAAAAATATATATATTTTAGTATCAAAAAAATATCAAAATATCAAAACATAAATTATTTTCTTAATAATAATTTTTTCAACATTTATTCATTTTATTAAATTATGTTAACCAAAAAAATTTGATCATTAAGGAATGTCGAAGGTTCCTTAATTCCAAGGATCCTTCCACGATATATATAAATCACCATCACTTTTCAGTGCTTTTAGCTAGAAAGATCCCGAATGTGGAGAATTATCATTGATGGATCTCGAAGGTCCCTTCATTTCGGACAATTTTTCCACCATACATAAATTATTTTTATTACAAAGGTTCCTTTTTTCAATCTAACAATGTTTCCACCACATATATAAATCACCAAGTTTTTATATAAATAGATTATTTATTAAAAATAATGTTTTTATTATGAATAATTATTTTATTTTAAATAATTAATAATTTTTAAATAATTTTAAATATATAATTATAATTTTTATTTTTAATTTTCAAAACATATATTATATTTAATACTAAATCATAAAAATAATATACACGTTTTTGGCAAATTTGCTATGCTAAAAAGTTAACAAAAAGTTAAAGTGAAACACCATAATGTGAAGAGGAAGAAGAGAAATGTGTTCTTTCTTTTGTAAACAAATTTCCATGTTGATGAGATGACATAAATGTTTTTTCTGAGCATCTTCTTCCTTTTCAATTTGATTTTTTCTATAATCAACCTCCATCTCACATGCAATCTTATTTAACTCTTATAACCTTACTTTGAATATAATACTAAAAAAAATCATAATAACAATAAACATGCAAAAATACAAACATATTTAAAAAAAACCCACATATGGGTCAATTAGGTCTTCAATGACGTATAAATATAATATTTACACACTAACTCTATTTTATAAGTTCATCAATCATCTCAACTCATCCATTCTATAGAATCTCTTAGATTGAGGTCTTGTTCTCTTAAAAGGAGAAAAATCCTAGGGTTTAGGGTTAAGGTCCTTAATCTCATGCATATAACACCCTCTCCCTTAATTAAAAGTGTGATTACATGATCATTAAGGTCATATTAAACATAAAGAAATGATTATTTAATCTACAAACATCTTGCTTCATTATTCACAAATACATGGTCATACATGTTAACATAAACCCTTATAGAAAAGGCACTCATAGTATTGAGGTTGAGGCCAAAACATGATACAATCCATCATATGACATAGATAAATACCTTACATTAATGTTCAAATTCATTTATATTAGTTACACAATAATTTATGTAAAGCATTCATGTTAGAATACTCCAATGGAGATATCAACATGGAATGTTTTTCAATGATATGATAGACATATAAATACATGAGTTTGACCTTTGGATTCAACTTCCAAGAGGTCACTTGGACTCTCAATGATGGTTTTCACTTGACTTTTCATATTCCAAGTGAATAATACAAAATATACTAACCCTAACGTATTAGGTTTCCAACATTCCCCCCTTAATCTGAAGGGGTGTATGTGAGTCCAAGAAGAGAGATAAAATCCAGAAGTGGATAGGTGAAATCTGAAAGTGAACTACCAATGGTTGAATGTGCTCTACAAATCTGGTGGTTTTGGGATGACCATAAACCAAATGGCTAGCGGAAGTTGATGTCTTCTACTAAATGGTGGTGGTGGTATAAGGAATACCACAAACACTTGAACTTGGCTCTAAGGCTCAATGGTTCCCGAAAAATTTCCTAATTTAGCTAGAAGCTTATGTAATCTGCTAATTGGAAATGTTCTCAAATGGAGGTTTAAAGATGCCCACAAACTATTGTTTAGATGAAGTTGTAAGTCTTCTACTAAATGGAGGTTGAAGGAAAACCACAAACCAATCTGATGGTTTTGGGATGACCACAAACCAAATCACGCTCATTTGTTACTTCTCGATTGATAGGACTTTGAAACTCGAAGCCTAACTATTAATCATTGATATTATCCCCCTTGACAGGTATAAGGTGAGAGAATGAAAATATTTCCACTACAAGATGCGTCAATACTCGAGAATGAATTATACAATATGACTAATATATCTTCTTGATTGTTGATGGCCATAGCCAAGAAGTGATCCACCCATAATGATTCTTTACTCTTGCATATTTATTGCATTTGGGACATATGTTTGAAGTATGATTCTTCTTTCCACAATGCTCGCAAGGATGAAGATAAAAACATTGATCTTCCACGTCGTGGCCAACTCGATGACAATGTTGGCATTTAGGAATCTACTCTTGAACTAGAGGAACTGAATGTGAAATTTCTCGAAGCAATCCAACACTTTGGAACTGGATAGGTTTGGTATAATCCGGAATATAAAAGACAACTTCCTTTTCATATATGATGCATGTTTTGTGCTTATTGTCTTTGATTTCTTCCCAAGGTCTGATGATTGGCTTGGAAAGAGAGAGTTAAATGTTGGGCAGCAAAAGCAAAACAGAGCATAAACATATCATAAAACTAATAACATCAAACCAAACATAACACAACAACAATCACACAATTGACAGAGTAATTTATGTGGAAACCTAATACGAGAAAAAAACACGGGCAATGATAATCAATATTCTTATTATTCAAGGGAGAATTACAATAGCCAACACATGCATACAACCATCATCTCCTCACATACACATTGCACTCCACATTATTGTGTCTTGCTCACACACTCTACACACATTGCACCCTCAGCTCTATGGGTATTCTCATATATATAGCATCTCTCAAACAATTAGACTAACTAACTATAATTAGATCCACCAGTTACATAATGTGTTCACAAAAGAGTGTATGCATGCACATTCCTAATATAGTTACATGCATGTGTATGTGACCGCATGGGAAATTCGTTGGCATGTTTCCAACAATATCCACCTTGACAAACATTTACCTGATATATCATGCCCTTAATTAATTCATCACCTTTCCTGCAAGCCAAGAGAAGCCAAACACCATCACAACTCCACAACTTCTCTAACAATATTGTTACATGAACATGTATGCACGATTCGCTCCAATATGGACCATTCTACCTCCATTAGTAACATGTCTAATAAACCGATGCACTTGTCCCATTTTGATACGTTGGACTGTTAGTTAAATGCACAACACTTTGACCACCACAGAACAACACATCATGTACCTATCCAAACTTACCCAATAGATCCTTGCAATCTTGCAATACATAACTTGAGGTATGTCTCCCCTTGTCCAAATCTCATGAATCATAACCACAGACTAAATCACTGCAACCACTTTAGGTGATACTGCGCTTCTATGTTTGAAGCACCCATATCCATTCTCTTTACCTGGTTTTTCCATGTCTCCACTGACAACACCAACTGCATGTGAAATGTTGACCATTTCCCATCACAATCATCAAACTTCCTACTAACATATAATACTCGAGACATATAACCCTTTTCTTCTTCATCATTTCGGACATAAACCTGGAGAGAACTTACAATGGAGAGCCAAAGGGATTTTATCGATTTCACATTATTCATACTGAATTTCCTGAGCATCTTCACCACACACTTTTGTTGTGATAACCAAGCTTACCATCATTCCCGTCTTTGTGTATTTCCATGCCCAAGATTTATTTTGTTGCTCTCAGATCCTTCATAAGAACGTCCTAACCAACTAAGCCAACCTGTTGATCTCAACCATGCTTGTGCTTGCAACAAGCATAACATATAACACCAAGATAATGAATATACCGTAAACACAATTGTTATACTCACTTCTTGTAAAATTTGGCTCACCATGAAGGAATCAAACATCTTGTACCATTTTCTTGGCATGCTTCAGGCCATACAATGATTCTTGAGTTTGCAAACAAATTTTTTGTTGTGATCCAGAACTAACTGTTATGGATGTTCCACATAGATCCTCTTATCCAAAGAACTCCATGTAAAACAATTTTAACATCTAGTTGTAATAACATAACTAGTGCTAGCACACCATGAAATAGAAACAAGCTTTTAACAACCGGTGAGAAACTTTCATGGAAATCAATACCTTCCAAATCCCCTCCTCCTACCAGTCATGCTTTGAACCTTTCATCTTTTACTATGTTTGATTTTATAAAAGGAGATTCATCAAACACTGCATCTCTGTCCATGATGATTCTGTGGGTAGTAGGATCCCACAGTCTACACCCCTTAACATCATCACCATATCAAAGATCTACCTCTTTGATTTGTGTCCTACTTAGAGTGTTGATAAAAACATATGCATCACAACCAAATAATTCACATTTGAGTAATCACCAGAGGACATGTTCATACCTCTTCCAGAATATTCTTGTCTTTTGCAACCGATGGTGATCAAGTTACCAGATAGCACAACCGCTTCTTCCCACAACTATTTTTGCAACTTGGCATTACTGAACTCTCCTATTTGATCCCAACTTCCTTGCAATACTTTCCAAGTTTCATGGATATGAACCTACCTTCATCACATATTCTCAAATACTTGATTGACCTACCAACACATCAGTCTTTCTATAGACCCACCTTTCTAACCTGGACACACTACTCCACCTCTAACTTTGCATTTGAATAAATTTTACCAAATCCGGCCAAACCAACCCAAGTGAACCTATGTCGCTCACCTACAAGGACTTCACACTGGAGTCTCAGTGCTCCACCTTAACATGAACCTTTCCCTTGACCAAATTCAACCAAGTAAGCTTTCATCGCTTACCTCCAGGCTCATTTACAATGGAGTTCACCAAACCTTTTATAGGCTTCATTACATGCAATCCATGGACACAATACCACGGGATACCCAAAAAACATGGACCCGAAAAACCACCTGCTTTGACCTAAAAAACAAGATTTAACTCATTAACTCTTTCACCGAGTCAAGGTTAACCCAACATACATGCCCCCCCACATATTNCTACCAGTCATGCTTTGAACCTTTCATCTTTTACTATGTTTGATTTTATAAAAGGAGATTCATCAAACACTGCATCTCTGTCCATGATGATTCTGTGGGTAGTAGGATCCCACAGTCTACACCCCTTAACATCATCACCATATCAAAGATCTACCTCTTTGATTTGTGTCCTACTTAGAGTGTTGATAAAAACATATGCATCACAACCAAATAATTCACATTTGAGTAATCACCAGAGGACATGTTCATACCTCTTCCAGAATATTCTTGTCTTTTGCAACCGATGGTGATCAAGTTACCAGATAGCACAACCGCTTCTTCCCACAACTATTTTTGCAACTTGGCATTACTGAACTCTCCTATTTGATCCCAACTTCCTTGCAATACTTTCCAAGTTTCATGGATATGAACCTACCTTCATCACATATTCTCAAATACTTGATTGACCTACCAACACATCAGTCTTTCTATAGACCCACCTTTCTAACCTGGACACACTACTCCACCTCTAACTTTGCATTTGAATAAATTTTACCAAATCCGGCCAAACCAACCCAAGTGAACCTATGTCGCTCACCTACAAGGACTTCACACTGGAGTCTCAGTGCTCCACCTTAACATGAACCTTTCCCTTGACCAAATTCAACCAAGTAAGCTTTCATCGCTTACCTCCAGGCTCATTTACAATGGAGTTCACCAAACCTTTTATAGGCTTCATTACATGCAATCCATGGACACAATACCACGGGATACCCAAAAAACATGGACCCGAAAAACCACCTGCTTTGACCTAAAAAACAAGATTTAACTCATTAACTCTTTCACCGAGTCAAGGTTAACCCAACATACATGCCCCCCCACATATTCAATCTACCTAAATCTATGTCTAGACTTTTCATAGGTGACTTGATAAACCAGGGGTACGCATGCCTATCCAAGTCTTATAGATATATGCCCATTTACATGCAATCAATAATTTGTACAACTCCAAAGTAAATACATTTTATTATTATTATTTCAAGGTGACTCAACCATCATTGCTTTTGTGATTGCCTTGTTGTACGAGAAGATCCTATATCTTAAGCTTCCATAGCTCAAAGCTATTCTTGCTGCTAATTTCTCCACTTCAAACTTAGAACTCTCATGCTTTATGCATCTACGTGGAGTTTTGTGCACCAAATAGGTGATACACCACGACTTCCACTGGGTATCATACCAAGAAGAATGTGATCAATGACTTTCCAAAACTCGTGTTCATACGTAGATAAATGAATTTCCACTGAGATCACTTAGACGGCTATCGCTCCCTTCGTTGTTTGCCACCCGAGATTTAAATATTTCTCTTGGGCTTGTCACTTCCTATTGCGGTCACACTTGCAGTGCAACAGGTAGGTTTCCTTACCAGGAAAGAAACTAAAAATAGAAATCACTTTCACCATGTTTCACATAAATTACCTTGTTTCACAGAAATTACCCTGCAAATCCACTTCACATATGCAAAGGCTTCCTCACCTTATGTTCTGATACCACTTGTTGGGTAGCGGAAGAAAAACATAGCATAAAATTGAGAACATCAAACCAAACACAACACAACATTAATCACACAATTGAGATAGTGATTTATGTGGAAACCCAATACAGGAAAAAACCACTGGAAATGATAATCAATATTCCTATTATTCAAGGGAGAATTACAATAGCCAACACAGGCATACAACCATCCTCTCCTCACATACGCATTGCACTCCAAAATATTGTGTCTTCCTCGCACACTCTACACACATTGCACTCTCACCTCTATGGGTATGCTCATATATATAACATCTCTCAAACAATTAGACTAACTGATTATAATTAGGTCCACCAGTTACACAATATGTTCACAAAAGAGTGCATGCATGCACATTCCTAATATAGTTGCATGCATGCATATGTGACCGCATGGGAAATTCGTTGGCATGTTTCCAACATTGAACTTGTTCATGCACAACTTCATCTTCATCTGAAGTTAGCTCACTGAGTTGCTCCAGCACTGGCTTTTGATTTGGATCATCATTGTCATCATCATCATCATCGTCGAAAAGAGGGTTGCTCTGAACAAAAATTAGTTCAAAATGTTGAAGATTCTTTTATTGAAGTTGATCATGAAGAAGCTAAGTCTAAGTTTGAAGCAATTCTACTTTGGTTTGTGAAGCTTGCAAACAAGTTAGAAAATATTGAAGAGTTTATTTGTCAATTGTGACCATAGTGTCAACATTAGAGAGTATTAGAGTGTTTAATAACTCTAATAATTAATCAATTCAAACCATTTAAAGGTTGTCTTAGAACTTAAAGGGTTTCTCACAAATCCATCCTTTAACAATCAAACTCTACAATGCAAAAGCATGTAAAATAGCCAAGGTGATTACCAAGCTTGGCAACATAAATTATAAAAATAACACCCTCTTAAATGTCTTATCGAGTGCATACATAATATAACATTCCGAGCAGTTTACTAGAACCCTCAAGTTAAAACATGAAGATAGAGAAAGGGTTATTCGTTCTCCGTGTACACTTTTACAATAGTATTATGTAGAACTGGAAATTGATAGAAGTGGCCACTAGGCTTGAGCTTTCATGTCCTCCATTGTTAGAGTGCACATGGAATACATAATATTCCTCAAATTGTGATCCTTTCAACTTTGTAGGCCTCAATCCAACTTACAAGAAAAATTTATGTAGTATGTACAAACAAATGAATGAATCATTCGATGAAATTTACAATGTTTAACAAATTAGGCAGCACCACAAATTCACTAATAACATCGAGACTTGGTAGAAAATTTGCTCTGGTAATTAAGGAATTTGCGAGTATGTTAGCCCTCTGTGTCCATGTTAATCCTTAGACAAAGACCCGTGTTAAGTATAAACCCCCTTATCAAGCCCTAGATATTGAATCATTACATTTCTAGTGTTATATTTGTATGTAGGCTAGAACCCTTCAGTGCACCCTTTCATTATAATTGTACAATTTGTCTCCTATATATATACACCAAGGAGATATAGTCTTAAGATCATTTTGTCTCATCTTGTACATTGAATATATTTTAAAATGAAGTTTTCCCCTCGAAGTGGACTATTATTCATTGACTTTTTATCATTCTCAAGGTGTTGGTTCATAACATTTGGTTTCAAAGCATCGATCCTAGAGTTTTTCTTCTTCAAACAAGTCATCTTAGAATTTTTGCTATAACGTTTTTGGGGGGATTCTTCAGACAATGAAATTTGGAAGTTGCTCAAAAGACATAATCAAATACTTTTGGTAAAAAAATTAGGTATTGGTTCGTTATACTTTTGAAGATCTAGCCTATCGAAGATAGGTTTTTTACTCATCCTGAAATTAGTTTTAAACAAGTCATCTTGAGATTTTTGTTATAAATTTATTTCTGGGTAGTTTCAGATAGCTAAATTTTTAGAATGTTGAGTATAGATATAAAAAAACATGTGGTAAAAATTTCAAGATCTGGTTCATTACATTTTCAGAGATATCTTCTGTGTAAATTAGGGTTTATGACTAGTCCCAAAATTAGTCTCAAATGAGCCATATTTTTATTTTCGAAAAAAACATTTTGGTGAAGTTTCATACTCTGAAATTTTCATAATCCTAAGGAGACATAGCGAATTACACCAGAACACTAGAACCCTAAGGAGACATAGCGAATTTCCATAATCCTAAGGAGAGATTTCGAGTGTTATATATGTATGTACACTAGAACCATTCATTGTACCCTTTCATTATAATTGTACCCTTTATCTCCTATATATATATATATATACACCAAGGAGACCTAGTCTTAGGATTATCTCATCTCATCTTGTACATTGAATATATTGTAAAAGGAGGTTTCCCCCTTGAAGTGGACTATTATTCATTAAATTTTTATCATTCTCAAGGCGTTGGTTTATAACATTCCACTTGATGAAGTTTCATTACAATCCTATCTCGATATGGTTTTTGTCGTTTTCCATGTGTATGAAGAATAAGCTCACATCTATTGAGACCTCTGGAAATCAACGTGCAATTTCAAATATGGAGAACATCAGATAACCATATGAGAGGAGAACTGAAGGGTAATCTCATCGAATTTGGGCTTGAAAATCGTGAAGTGAGAGGAGGATAATTGTGGAGCTAGCAATATGCAAACGATACATCTTCCCCAAATCCATTGATAGAAAGAAAGGCGTGCATTTTTGAGTTGTCTTGTTATAATTGGTGTTGCTACCTTCGACTTTGGCACACACCAGTAAAGCTTTGTATCGATCACCACTAGAGGAATTCTCTCTCTCTCTCTCTCTCTTAAAACCCATGTGACGATGATCTCTCTCCACAAACCCACACGATGGTGATCTCTCAATGAAAGATCTCAGTATTACAGAAAGATGTGTAGAGGCAACTTGTAGGAAGAAAAGAAACTTGAGTTGTGATGATGTCAAGGTAAACCCTAACACCTGCACGCATAGAGAGGATTTCTCAGTGGGAGAGTAATAATAATGACACGCCAAAGAATCAACCAAAGGGACAAACAACAAAGATGATAGAGGGCCTTTTTATACACACAAGAGGAAATGAAACACTCAAGGGAGAGATATGTCTGACCTAAGCAAATCTACATACAGAGGAATAATTTTTGGACGAGGCAACTTAGCTATGGATAACTACCATAGCATACTTTAGGTCTAAGAACTATAGGCTCTGAATCTACCATTGTTAGAATACTCGAATGGAGATATCAATGTCGAATTATTTTCATTAATATGATAAACATATAAATACATGAGCGGCCTTTGGATTCATCTTCAAAGAGGTCTCTTGGACTCCCGATGATGGTTTTCACTTGACTTTTCATATTCCAAATGAATAATACAAAATATACTAACCATAATGGATTATGTTTTCAACATTTCATATGATTTTAGGGGTATGGGGGATCTAGCCTCCTCCTTCTTCCAATAGGCCAATGTAAGAATAAACATGGTTCACAAAAATCCATAACAAAGATAACTATCTCATTTAATCCTTTAGAAACATTCACATCAAATGTCAAAACTTTCCATATACAACAAACACAAATTGTCTGGAGTATGGAGGATTTGACTAGCCCTTCTTGATCTAATTGTATTTTCACCTTTTGGGGAATGAAAAGATTAATATAACTCTAAAATTTGGTGAGCATGTGGCTATTGATGTCAACCACTTTATTTTAAAATTTGAATTCCAACGGACATCGTATGGCCAAGTTATAATAGAATTTCATCTACAACCATTATGTATTTTTAAGGGTCATATAGGAAAATATGAAGATAATTTTTGGTCATCATGTGGGGATGTGTTATGTATAAATCCATTCCAAATTTGGTATTTATTTGACTTCATATGACATTGTTACACTAAAATACAAAACTGGTTGTTAATGCATTTTTACAAACAATTTGCGTGCATGAGGTTTATCAATGCACTATGATACAAAATTTGCAAGTTAATCAATTATAACAACAACCATTCACTTACTGACATCTACATAATTTCCATGGCATGAACTCAAAACAAATAATGGTAATATACATGTACATTTCATAATGATTGAGATCTTAATCAAAGAGAAAGAGAAATACATTTATCTTTCATAAAATGAGCTTCAAGGCAATTGCTTGTGGGTGAACCATTTTCCTGCCAACAATAGGCAAATCCTTTGTGAATTCCACCCTCATTCTAGGCTATGAGAGCACCAGAGTGAAGAATATTTGTCAAAGCTCCCAAATCACTCTTTTCTTTATTAAAGAC
>SNQJ01S0037135.1:82580-102502 GCA_010110895.2 Picea sitchensis | reverse complement strand
GAAGAAGAAGGATCCATTTTTTCTCTTTCCTTCATTGTACCCAATTGGCTCCAAGTTGTGTGCCAAGAATGGCTTCAAGATCCCAAAAGTTCGCATCTGATCCAGCAATTGCAGACCAATGCTCTGGCTCCCCCAGGGTACTCTTGGCTCCAGGATGACCTTTGATACAAAGGTCGTTTGTATTTAAGTAAGCAATCAAAGCTTAAATCCATGGTACTTTCTGAGCTTCATGCTACACCCACAGCGGGGCACTCAGGGTTCACCAAAACATATGACAGGTTCAAACGTTCTTTTTTCTGGGATGGTATGAAACAGGACATCTGTAATTTTGTCACTGAATGTGAGGTGTGTCAATGCAACAAGGGAGAAACAGTCAAATCTCCGGGCACACTACAACCGCTTCCGATTCCACCTACTATTTTGAAGGATATCTCTATGGACTTTATTACCGGCTTACCCAAATCGGGGAATAAATCAGTCATAATGGTGGTTGTGGATCACCTTTCCAGGTATGCTCATTTCTACGCTCTTCAACACCCATTTACTGCATCCATGGTGGCTCAAATTTTCATGGACCAAGTCTTCAAGCTTCATGGCATGCCACACTCTATTGTTTTTTATCGTGACCCAACTTTCACAAGCAATTTTTGGCAAGAATTGTTTAAGCTACAGGGCACCCAATTGCATCTCAACACAACTTATCATCCCCAGACTAATGGTCAAATGGAAGTTGTCAACAAGTGTTTGGAAACATATCTGAGGTGTTTTTCCTCTGAAAAACAACCTCAGTGGACTCAATGGTTACCCCTAGCCAAATGGTGGTACAACACTTCCTACCATACAACTACTCGCATGACTCCTTTTGAAGTGGTATATAGACAGAAGCCACCTTTAGTTCTCTCATACTTACCGGGTACCTCAAAGGTCTAGGCGGTTGACCAAACACTTACAATTCGACAGGATATTCTTCATACCCTTAAAGAGAACTTGGTCATGGCACAAAATCGCATGAAGCAACAAGCAGATCAAGGTCGCTATGAATGTCAATTTGCAGAAGGGGATCAGGTGTTTCTGCGACTACAACCATACAAGCAAACTTCCCTCAAGGCCGAGCATTGCCAGAAGCTAGCGCTCAAATTTGGTCCTTATATAGTTCTCAAGCGTGTGGGACAAGTCGCATATCAGTTAGCTCTTTCCAGTCAGTCGAAGCTACATCCTATTTTTCATGTTTCATGCTTAAAGAAGGGGATTGGAACTAGGTGCCAAATTCAAACCAACCTTCCAGAGTTAGCTGAAGAATGATACATTTGGCTACAACCAGAAGCAATTTTGGACTAGTGTGAGTGTCACCTGCGTTAGAGAACCATCAAGGAAGTGCTAGTCCAGTGGAAAGATACGACTCCAACAGATGCCACTTGGGAACCAACTACCATTCTGCAGTTGTTTCCACATCTCAAGCCTTGAGGACAAGGTTGTTTTTAAGGGGGCGGACATGTTAGGGTCCCAACCTGCACATAGGTAGATCAATATATTCGGATGTAATAAAGGTCAATATTAATAAGGCCTTTTAATAAAATAGAATAAGGCGGATGTAAGAAGACCTAATAGAAGCTTCTGCTTCTAGAAGGATCTTCCTCTAGATGCTTCTCTTGATAGACATGTTTAGTATAAATAAGGGTCGAGGGTATGAAAACCCTAGCTTGGAGATTATCATAACATAGCACTACTCGACTGGAGGTTGCCCCCTCGAAGAGGCTCGTGAACATTGTTTTCCAAATCAAAGTGTTATTTCTGTTGTTGTTCTTATATCATTTCTGTGTTATTATGGAGATTATGCTGGTTATATTACTGTTATTCTTCCATTTCTAGCATTTTATTTATGTTCTGCATATTTATTATATCTGGTATCTTGCAATAGAGTTCTTGATGAAAAAAGTGCAACCCATCTATCATAGGATCCATGGAGAGACAAAGAGGCACTATCATGTGGAATTAGACAACAAGATTGAGAAGGGGAGTACTTTCTTCAACCGTTGCACTTTTGTTGGCTTTCTTGGTTAGTTTGGAAGTCTTTAATAAAGAAAAGAGTGATTTGGGAGCTTTGACAAATATTTTTCACTCCGGTGCTCTCATAGCCTAGAATGAGGGTGGAATTCACAAAGGATTTGCCTATTGTTGGCAGGAAAATGGTTCACCCACGAGCAATTGCCTTGAAGCTCATTTTATGAAAGATAAATGTATTTCTCTTTCTCTTTGATTAAGATCTCAATCATTATGAAATGTACATGTATATTAGCATTATTTATTTTGAGTTCATGCCATGGAAATTATGTAGATGTCAGTAAGTGAATGGTTGTTGTTATAATTTATTAACTTGCAAATTTTGTATGATAGTGCATTGATAAACCTCATGCACGCAAATTGCTTGTAAAAATGCATTAAAAACCAGTTTTGTATTTTAGTGTAACAATGTCATATGAAGTCAAATAAAGACCAAATTTGGAATGGATGTATACATAACACATCCCCACATGATGACCAAAAATTATCTTCATATTTTCCTATATGACCCTTAAAAATACATAATGGTTGTAGATGAAATTCTATTATAACTTCGCCATACGATGTCCGTTGTTATTCAAATTTTAAAATAAAGTGGTTGACATCAATAGCCACATGCTCACCAAATTTTAGAGTTATATTAATCTTTTCATTCCCCAAAAGGTGAAAATACAATTAGATCAAGAAGGGCTACTCAAATCCTCCATACTCCAGACAATTTGTGTTTGTTGTATATGGAAAGTTTTGACATTTGATGTGAATGTTTCTAAAGGATTAAATGAGATAGTTATCTTTGTTATGGATTTTTGTGAACCATGTTTATTCTTACATTGGCCTATTGGAAGGAGGAGGCTAGATCTCCCATACCCCTAAAATTATATAAACTGTTGAAAACATAATCCATTAGGGTTAGTATATTTTGTATTATTCATTTGGAATATGAAAAGTCAAGTGAAAACCATCATCAGGAGTCCAAGAGACCTCTTCGAAGATGAATCCAAAGGTCACTCATGTATTTATATGTTTATCATATTAATGAAAATAATTCGACATTGATATCTCCATTCGAGTATTCTAACAATGGTATTAGAGCCTATAGTTCTTAGGCTTAAAGTATGCTATGGTAGTTATCCATAGTTGAGTTGCCTCATCCAAAAATTATTCCTCTGCATGTAGATTTGTTTAGGTTAGATGTATCTCTCCCTTGAGTGTTTCATTTCCTCTTGTGTGTATAAAAAGGCCCTCTATCATCTTTGTTGTCTGTCCCTTTGGTTGATTCTTTGGCATGTCATTATTATTACTCTCACACTGAGAAATCATCTCTATGCGTACAGGTGTTAGGGTTTACCTTGACATCATCACAACTCAAGTTTTTTTTCTTCCTACAAGTTGCCTCTACACATCTTTTTGTAATACTGAGATCTTTCATTGAGAGATCACCGTAGAGAGATCACCATCGTGTGGGTTTGTGGAGAGAGATCATCGTCGCATGGGTTTTTAGAGAGAGAGAGAGAGAGAGAGAGAGAGAGAGATGATTCCTTTAGTGGTGATTGATACAAAGCTTTGTTGGTTTGTGCCAAATTCGGAGGTAGCAACACCAATTATAACAAGACAACTCAACAATGCATGCCTTTCTTTCTATCAATGGATTTGAGGAATATGTATCGTTTGCATATTGCTAGCTCCACAATTATCCTCCTCTCACTTAACGATTTTCAGGCCCAAATTTGACAAAATTACCCTTTGGTTCTCCTCTCGTATGGTTATCTGATGTTCTCCATATTTGAAATTCCACGTTGATCTCCAGAGGTCTCAATAGATTTGAGCTTATTCTTCATACACATGGAAAATGACAGAAACCATATCGAGATAGGATTGTAATGAAACTTCATCAGGTGGAATGTTATAAACCAACACCTTGAGAATGATAAAAATTCAATGAATAATAGTCCACTTCAAGGGGGAAACCTCATTTTACAATATATTCAATGTACAATATGAGATGAGATAATCCTAAGACTAGGTCTCCTTGGTATATATATATATAGGAGATAAAGGGTACAATTATAATGAAAGGGTACAATGAAGGGTTCTAGTGTACATACATATATAACACTCGAAATCTCTCCTTAAGATTATGAAAATTTGCTATGTCTCCTTCGGGTTCTAGTGTTCTAGTGTAATTTGCTATGTATCCTTAGGATTATGAAAATTTCAGAGTATGAAACTACACCAAAATGTTTTTTTCGAAAATAAAAATATGGCTTGTTTGAGACTAATTTCAGGACTAGTCATAAACCCTAACTTACACAGGAGATATCTCTGAAAATGTAATGAACCAGGTCTTGAAATTTTTACCACATGTTTTTTGATATCTATACTCAACATCCTAAAAATTTAGCTATCTGAAACTACCCATAAATAAATTTATAACAAAATTCTCAAGATGACTCTTTTAAAACTAATTTCAAGATGAGTAAAAAACCTATCTTCCATAGGCTATATCTTCGAAAGTATAATGAACCAATACCTAAATTTTTTACCAAAATTATTTGATTATGTCTTTTGAGTAACTTCCAAATTTCGTTGTCTGAAGAATCCCCCCAAAAATGTTATAGCGAAAATTTTAAGATGACTTGTTTGAAGAAGAAAAACTCTAGGATCGATGCTTTGAAACCAAATGTTATGAACCAATGCCTTGAGAATGATAAAAATTCAATGAATAATAGTCCACTTCGACGGGAAAAATTCATTTTAAAATATATTCAATGTACAAGATGAGACAAAATGATCTTAAGACTATGTCTCCTTGGTGTATATATATAGGAGACAAATGGTACAATTATAATGAAAGGGTGCACTAAAGGGTTCTAGCCTACATACAAATATAACACTAGAAATGTAATGATTCAATATCTAGAGCTTGATAAGGGGGTTTATACTTAACACGGGTCTTTGTCTAAGGATTAACATGGACACAGAGGGCTAACATACTCGCAAATTCCTTAATTACCAGAGCAAATTTTCTGCCAAGTCTCGATATTATCAGTGAATTTGTGGGGCTGCCTAATTTGTTAAACATTGTAAATTTCATCGAATGATTCATTCATTTGTTTGTACATACTACATAATTTTTTCTTGTAACTTGGATTGAGGCCTACAAAGTTGAAAGGATCGCAATTTGAGGAATATTATGTATTCCATGTGCACTCTAACAGTGGAGGACATGAAATCTGAAGCCTAGTGGCCACTTCTATCGATTTCCAGTTCTACATAATACTATTGTAAAAGTGTACAGGGAGAATGAATAATCCTTTCTCTCTCTTCATGTTTTAACTTGAGGGTTCTAGTAAACTGCTCAGAATGTTATATTATGTATGCACTCGATGACACATTTAAGAGGGTGTTCTTTTTATAATTTATGTTGCCAAGCTTGGTAATCACCTTGGCTATTTTACATGATTTTGCATTGTAGAGTTTGAATGTTAAAGGATGGATTTGTGAGAAACCCTTTAAGGTCTAAGACAACCTTTAAATGGTTTGAATTGATTAATTATTAGAGTTATTAAACACTCTAATACTCTCTAATGTTGACACTATGGTCACAATTGACAAATAAACTCTTCAATATTTTCTAACTTGTTTGCAAGCTTCACAAACCAAAGTAGAATTGCTTCAAACTCAGACTTAGCTTCTTCATGATCAACTTCAATAAAAGAATCTTCAACATTTTGAACCAGTTTTTGTTCAGAACAACCCTCTTTTCGATGATGATGATGACGATGACGAAAATGATGATCCAAATCAAAAGCCAGTGCTGGAGCAACTCAGTGAGCTAACTTCAGATGAAGATGAAGTTGTGCATGACCAAGTTCAATGTTGGAAACATGCCAACGAATTTCCCATGTGGTCACATACGCATGCATGCAACTATATTAGGAATGTGCATGCATGCACTCTTTTGTGAACATATTGTGTGATTGGTGGTCCTAATTATAATCAGCTAGTCTAATTGTTTGAGAGATGTTATATATACGAGCATACCCATAGAGGTGAGAGTGCAATGTGTGTAGAGTGTGCGAGGAAGACACAATATTTTGGAGTGCAATGTGTATGTGAAGAGAGGATGGTTGTATGCCTATGTTGGGTATTGTAGTTCTCCCTTGAATAATAAGAATATTGATTATCATTTCCCATGGTTTTTTCGTGTATTGGGTTTCCACATAAATCACTATGTCAATTGTGTGATTAATGTTGTGTTGTGTTTGGTTTGATGTTCTCAATTTTATGCTATGTTTTTCTTCTGCTTCCCAACAAGTGGTATCAGAGCATAAGGTGAGGAAGCCTTTGCATAAGTGAAGTGGATTTGCATGGTAATTTATGTGAAACAAGGTAACTTATGTGAAACATGGTGAAAGTGATTTCTATTTTTAGTCGCTTTTCTGGTAAGGCAACCTACCTGCTGCACTGCAAGTGTGACCACAACAGCAAGTGACAAGCCAAAGAGAAATATTTAAATCTCGGGTGGAAAACAACGAAGGGAGTGATAGCCATCTAAGTGATCTCAGTGGAAAGTCATTTATCTGTGTATGAACATGAGTTTTGGAAAGTCGTTGATCACATTTTTCTTGGTATGATACCCGGTGGAAGTCGTGGTGTATCACCTATTTGGTGCACAAAACTCCACATAGATGCATAAAGCATGAGAGTTCTAAGCTTGAGGTGGAGAAATTAGTGGCAAGAATAGCTTTGAGCTATGGAAGCTTAAGATATAGGATCTTCTCGTACAACAAGGCAATCACAAAAGTGGTGATGGTTGAGTCACCTTGAAATAATAATAATAAAATGTATTTACTTTGGAGTTGTAAAAATTATTGATTGCATGTAAATGGGCATATGTCTATAAGACCTGGATAGGCATATGTACCCCTGGTTTATCATGTCACCAATGAAAAGTCTAGACGTAGATTTAGGTAGATTGAATATGTGGGGGGGCATGTATGTTGGGTTAACCTTGACTCGGTGAAAGAGTTAATGAGTTAAATCTTGTTTTTTAGGTCAAAGTAGGTGGTTTTTTGGGTATCCCGTGGTATTGTGTCCATGGATTGCATGTAATGAAGCCTATAAAAGGTTATGTGAACTCCATTGTTAATGATCCTGGAGGTAAGCAGTGAAAGCTTACTTGGCTGAATTTGGTCAAGGGAAAAGTTCATGTTAAGGTGGAGCACTAAGACTCCAGTGTGAAGTCCTTGTAGGTGAGCAACAAAGGTTCACTTGGGTTGGTTTGGCTGGATTTGGTAAAAGTTGTTTGAATGCAAAGTTAGAGGTGGAGCAGTGTGTCCAGGTTAGAAAGGTGGGTCTATAGAAAGACTGATGTGTTGGTAGGTCAATCAAGTGTTTGAGAATATATGATGAAGGTAGGTTCATATCCATGAAACTTGGAAAGTATTGCAAGGAATTTGGGATCAAATAGGAGAGTTCAGTAATGCCAAGTTGCGACAATAGTTGTGGGAAGAAGCGGTTGTGTTATCCGGTAACTCGATCACCTTCGGTTGCAAAAGACAAGAATATTCTAGAAGAGGTATGAACATGTCATCTGGTGATTACTCAAATGTGAAATTATTTGGTTGTGATGCATATGTTTTTATCAACACTCTAAGTAGGACCCGGATCAAAGAGGTAGATCTTTGGTATCGTGATGATGTTAAGGGGTGCAGACTGTGGGATCCTACTACCCACAGAATCATCATGGACAAAGATGCAGTGTTTGATGAATCTCCTTTTATAAAATCAAACATAGTAAAAGATGAAAGCTTCAGAGCATGACTGATAGAAGGAGGGGATTTGGAAGGTATTGATTTCCATGAAAGTTTCTCATCGATTGTTAAAAGCTTGTTTCTATTTCATGGTGTGCTAGCACTAGTTGTGTTAGTACAACTAGATGTTAAAATTGTCTTACATGAAGTCTTTTGGATAAGAGGATCTATGTGGAACATCCATAACAGTTAGTTCTTGATCGCAACAGAAAATTTGTTTGCAAACTCAAGAATCATTGTATGGCCTGAAGCATGCCAGGAAAATTGTACAAGATGTTTGATTCCTTCATGGTGAGCCAAATTTTACAAGAAGTGAGTATAACAATTGTGTTTATGGTATATTCATTATCTTGGTGTTATATGTTATGCTTGTTGCAAGCACAAGCATGGTTGAGATCAACAGGTTGGCTAAGTTGGTTAGGACATTCTTATGAAGGATCTGAGAGCAACAAAATAAATCTTGGGCATGGAAATACACAAAGACGAGAATGATGGTAAGCTTGGTTATCACAACAAAATTATGTGGTGAAGATGCTCAGGAAATTCAGTATGAATAATGTGAAACCGGTAAAATCTCTTTGGCTCTCCATTGTAAGTTCTCTCCAGGTTTATGTCCTAACTGATGAAGAAGAAAAGGGTTATATGTCTCGAGTATTATATGCTAGTAGGAAGTTTGATGATTGTGATGGGAAATGGTCAACATTTCACATGCAGTTGGTGTTGTCAATGGAGACATGGAAAAACCAGGTAAAGAGCATGGATATGGGTGCTTCAAACACAGAAGCACAGTATCACCTAAAGTGGTTGCAGTGATTTAGTATGTGGTTATGATTCATGAGATTTGGACAAGGGGAGACATACCTCAGGTTATGTATTACAAGATTGCAATGATCTATTAGGTAACTTTGGATAGGTACATGATGTATTGTTCTGTGGTGGTCAAAGTGTTGTGCATTTAACTAACAGTCCAGCGTATCAAAATGGGACAAATGCATTGGTTTATTAGACATGTTACTAATGGAGGTAGAATGGTCCATACTGGAGCGAATCGTGCATACATATTCATGTAACAATATTGTTAGAGAAGTTGTGGAGTTGTGATGGTGTTTGGCTTCTCTTGGCTTGCAGGAAAAGTGATGAATTAATTAAGGGCATGATATATTAGGTAAATGTTTGTCAAGGTGGAGATTGTTGGAAACATGCCAACGAATTTCCCATGCGGTCACATACACATGCATGTAACTATATTAGGAATGTGCATGCATGCACTCTTTTTTGAACAAGTTATGTAACTGGTGGATCTAATTATAATCAGTTAGTCTAATTGTTTGAGAGATGCTATATATATGAGCATACCCATAGAGGTGATAGTGCAATGTGTGTAGAGTGTGTGAGCAAGACACAATAATGTGGAGTGCAGTGTGTATGTGAGGAGATGGTGGTTGTATGCATGTGTTGGCTATTGTAATTCTCCCTTGAATAATAAGAATATTGATTATCATTGCCTGTGGTTTTTTCTCGTATTAGGTTTCCACATAAATCACTTTATCAATTGTGTGATTGTTGTTGTGTTATGTTTGGTTTGATGTTATTAGTTTTATGATATGTTTATGCTCTATTTTGCTTCTGTTGCCCAACATTCAACTCTCTCTTTCCAAGCCAATCATTAGACCTTCGGAAGAAATCAAAGACAATAAGCACAAAACATGCATCATATATGAAAATGAAGTTTTCTTTTATATTCCGGATTATACCAAACCAATCCAGTTCCAAAGTGTTGGATTGCTTAGAGAAATTTCACATTCAGTTCCTCCAGTTCAAGAGTAGATTCCTAAATGCCAACATTGTCATCGAGTTGGCCACGTGGAAGATCAATGTTTTTATCTTCATCCTTGCGAGCATTGTGGAAAGAATAATCATCCTTCAAACATATGTCCCAAATGCAAGAAATATGCAAGAGTAAAGAATCACTATGGGTGGATCACTTCTTGGTAATGGCCATCAACAATCAAAAAGATATATTAGTCATATTGTATAATTCATTCTCGAGTATTGACGCATCTTGTAGTGGAAATATTTTCATTCTCTCACCTTATACCTGACAGGGGGCATAATATCAATGATTAATAGTTAGGCTTCGAGTTTGAAAGTCCTATCAATCGAGTAGTAACAAATGAGCGTGATTTGGTTTGTGGTCATCCCAAAACTATCAAATTGGTTTGTGGTTTTTCTTCAACCTCCATTTAGTAGAAGACTTACAACTTTTTCTAAACAATAGTTTGTGGGCATATTTAAACCTCCATTTGAGAACACTTCCAATTAGCAGATTATGAAGTGTGATCGGGATCTCCCTAGCCCGATCACCCCCCTACCTTCTTTTGCCTCCCCACACACTTCTTTCGTAGTTCCACCAGCACTTTCACCTCCTCTTTCGCCCCCGCCTTCTTGTGCTCGGTGCGATAGGTTTATGAAGCTGTAGAATTCTCTGGACATCATCCAGAACTCGATTTTTGAAGTCAAGCATGACATGGTGGAGCTTCTAAGCAGAGACGAACTTCGAGAGCGTCGTGAGGAGCGCTTGGAGACTCTCCTCTGCTCTCTCCTTCACACCACTCCGGACACAGGGACTTCAACCACAAACATTGTGAATGATCCTCAAAATAAACAGAAGCCAAGCCCAAGCTCCAGATGAAAATGGTGTACACGAGTTTTCTTGGTTTATTGATGTCTCTAGACAGTTTATTTCTTTGGGTTCTAGTCCTGCGAGGCACCTTAGTTTCTAGTCTTAGCACAACAATTTGTCACATGTCATTTTTTTCTCTTTTAACTGCAATTGTGAATTGTTTGGACATTTTTGAACTGTATGAACATGTGGTAGCATTGGCTTCCCATCTAAGCGATGCAGCCACTATCTCATTGTTTACCCTAAAAACTATAAATTTTTGACACCAGAAAGCTTTAATACATCTCTCTAATTAATATATATATATATAATCCTTGGAATTAAGGAACCTTCAACATTCTTCAATGATCGAATTTTTAGGTTAAAAGAATTTAATAAAATCTAGATGATCGAATTTTTGGTTAAAAGAATTTAATAAAATGAGAAATGTCCAAAAAAAAATTACGCCATTTTAGGAGAAATAAATTTATTAACTATTAAATTAATTTATATTTTTATATGGGTACTTTTTATGATATTATTTTTTTTAACTATAAAATTAATTTTTTGTGTATATTTTTTTATGACATTAAAATGTTTAAAATAAAATTTAATTTTAAAATTAGTGGAAAATTTCAATAAAAAAATAATTCAAATTAATAAATAAAATATTTAAGTTAATTAGTAAAACAACTTCAATGGAAAAAAAAATCTAAATTAATTAGTGAACAAATTCAATTTGTTATCCCCAAATTAATTATCCTTAAATTAATTAATAGATAAATTTAATCTCTTTTTTGTTTAAATTCTTCAACCAATTTGATAGGAATTTTTATCCAAGTTATAATTCTCTCTTAATTGATGAGAATTTTGATCATGCAAATTTGTCTTTGCCTTGAAGAATTTTGGTTGAATTTTGAAAAAATGAAAAGATCAAGATGAAACTTTGCTTTGTCCTAAAAAAAAAACTTCACTAGAAAAATTGAGTTTATCCATTTGTTAACCCACTCCTTATGAGAAGGGAAAATAGAGAAAACATTACAAAATAAAACAAAAATACTACATACACAACTTCAATAAGTAAGAGTAGATCAAAATACAAAACAACTTGAAACTAAGTGGACTATTCAAATCATGAAAATTATTGATCAGTTACGACTAATACTCATAGATATGAGTCATAGATTAATGACTTACACTAAGCAGTTAATCCCAAAAATATATCTAATATCTTGCACTGCGAAAGCCCCTCTAAACTTGTCAACATCAAAATTATCAACATCAACCATTGCATGAAAACTACACAACACCACTATGAGCAAAGTCACACAAGGTGGAGATGATAACATGAAGTTTTGAACAATCCAAAGACTAGTGGAGGGAAATGTTATGCCAAGTATATAAAAAGAGAAGGTAAACATTTAGCGGACGCCGTCTAAATCAAAATCCCGACACTGAGATGGATTTAGGTATAAACTGAAGTTTCCAGATAAGTTAAACAGGAATGAATGAGCAGCTGCTCAGAAGTTCAAGCGACCGATTCTTCTTCCTAAGACGTTCTGACAGAATATCTGCGGTAGCCTCGGAAGAAATTGCAGGCATTCCCTTCTACTCCTCGCTCTGGAGACGTCGGCGATGGTGCTGGGTACCGACCCGTAGCCGGAAGCCGGCGAGCAAGGTTCCTAGAGCTCGACTGGGCCGTGCACACACCCACGGTACGATCAACGGGGCCGGACGTGAATCGAAAACGCAACACGATTAATCAAAATGAGCAGAAGAAAATTGTTTGAACCCGACGTGAATCGAACACGCAACCTTCTGATCTGGAGTCAGACGCGCTACCATTGCGCCACGGATCCCACTCTTTCTTTATATGGTTTCAGAAATCCCCCTGTAACTGGCATGAGCAAAGTACTTAGTGACGCGAATCTGTTGGATAGAATTTAAAAGGTCTTACTACCCGAAGTACAATATTGCGTAACACAAAAGGGTTTTCATTTCATGGCTTCTGTGTCTGCTTATATTTCTAATATCCATTGAAACATCAACCCCAGAAGACGAAGACTTATATACTGCTGCGGTGAGCGTGGATCGAACACGCGACCTTCAGATCTTCAGTCTGACGCTCTCCCAACTGAGCTATCCCCGCTACTTCTATCTTAGGTTCTCCTGTTCTTTCCCTTCTATTTTTGAATTTTGAATAACAGCGACCACGAATTCAGCGAACTTTAATTATACAATTAATTAGATAAATGGAATTTATTAATATCATCCAGTGTCATTACCATAAGGCAAAAAAAAGTCGTCAGAGTCGGAATCTTTGTATTTTAAAATATTAATTGGTCCGATAGCCTAGTAGTTAAGACACTCGACTTTGAATGAAATAATCAGTTGGTGGGATCACTTCATTTGTTGGATGAAATACTTTAATTTAATTTTAAGGGGGTAGGGTATGTATATTTTTGTAGATTTTATTAGTCAAATTGTTGAGTAGAGAAGGATCTCTTGTCTCACAAATAAGAGAGTCTCATACAGCAATTTGGTGTTACTTGATTATGACCTTAAAAGTAGATTATTATTATTATTAATTTGATAAATGAAATAACTTCAGTTAATTTTAAATGTTTTTAGTTTAATCTTTATATTTGAAACATTACATTTTAAATGCAGTCAATGGAGTTAAAATCTTCAGTATTCTAAGAAAAACCTATATTAAAAGTTGATTAAAGAAAATAGAAGTTGATTAAAAAAAATATAAAAAAAATAAAAAATTAATGGTGAAATGCTTATTTTCTTTTTCTTATTAATATTACTTTAAATATTTAAATATGTATTGAGATTTCAATTAACTCCAAGTTATTATGATTGAGATTTCTATTAACTCCAAGTTATTAGATTAGGGGATTTGTTTGGTTGAGTTTCATTTCTAAATGTATATTTCTTAATTTATTTTACTTGTAATGGATATTTTATGATTCACATAAAAGTTGAACTTGAGAGTATTAATGGGTTGTTTTACTTTTGTGTTTGAATGCAATTTTCCACTTTGCATCATGTATCATGATAGTAATCAATTTTATTTGATGGAGTTTTGTTTGTCTATTTTTGACGACCATTCCAATCTAATTGACTAACATATGTTTTGGTTTAATTTCATTTGAGTAGGAGATGATCTCAAGGCTATATCAAGAGCGGGAATTCGTTGTTCTTAACACCATCCAAATTGTGTCCAAATCCACCTCTACATTTTATAACCTCCCTACTGGAAAGACACAATATTGATTGACCATCCTCAATTGAATAGGAGAGTAGACTAACTTAGGTTTTCCTAATGCCTCCCAAGTCTTCTTGGGTAGGATGCTAACATTAGAGCCTAAGTCTAGCATAACATCCTTGATTTCATAATCATATAACTGGACATTTACTCTAAACTCCCTTCCAGTTCTCCTCTTCTTTCTTTGTACATGGATTATTTTTCTTTCTGGAAGATTAGCAACAATATACTCTTGTGAATTTCCTTCAGCTCCCAAGTCCAATTTGATGGTACTCTGCAACTTCTCAGTAAGTTGCTCATCATTTAAAATATAAGATAATAACTTAAACCAAAGATCAACCTCTTTCTATGACTTACCTGAAGACTCCAATTGGACAGAAGAATCTCTAGCTATCCTTGGATAATGTGGGGTCAACTTGAAACTTTATTCTGCAACTTTTGAAGTCAATGGACCAGGCATGTTCCTAAACATTTCCACTGCATTTTTGAAGAACAATTTCTGTTGCGCAGGATCATACTTGGAATTATTTGGGATAGCCTTCTGGATCTTACTTGGATGCAAACCCTCTGCATCAAAACCATTTTTTTCTCTTCCCATGGTAATAATGTTGATAGTGGACATGTTTCCCTCGGCCACATGTCTTGGTTTAGAATTTATCAAGTTACCCCCTCTCTTCCTAACATGATCGTTCCACTTATCTATCAGAAAAGGGCAATCTTCAGTAGCATGAGTATTATTCCCATAGTGTGAACACTAGAGTCTTCTTGAAAGTGGGTAGTCTCTTGCAAGATTCCCTTGCTCATCACAGTTATAACAATGAACTGGTCCTCTTCCGCTAGTCCTCCCACCTTGATATCCGCCTCCACCTCTTCAACCCCCTCCAAATCCTTGAGGTCCTTCATTCACTCTGAATGCAGATCAATCCATTCTATATGCAAGTGCATCTAGAGCATGGCATTGAATAGTATTATGATCGAGGGAATCACAGAAATCACAATACAATGTATTAGGAGTAGGTGTATATTTCTGCAAAATGGGGCAGTGTTGTGGAGAGCGCCCATGATTTCTATAGATTTCACAATATTCATTATTTTGTACCTCTTGGTTATTCATAAAAGCATGACACTGGACTGGCCCATGGAACGATGTTGTAGCAGCAACTTGTGCAACTCCTCCTAGCGGTCCAATTGGTGGGGGTGACATTGGAGTACTAGAGGACCTTGAACCTCTCAGCCTTGGGCATTTGGTCACCAAGTGACCTTTTGTGTAACAACCTGTAGACCAAAATTGAGGTTGAACGACGTTAGGGAAGGTTAACTCTTGAATTTTTTAGGTGAATGGAGAAATTTGACCTTGCAGTTGCGTAACACTTGCATCTTCAGGAAGTCTCATCACTCTTAAAATCCATGGATATCCTTCCATAGCTTCAATCGTCATAGCATGCTCTAATGGTTCTGCCAGAGTGGCTATCCTTTACTGTGTCAGAGGGATGCGGGTCAAATGTTGTAATCCTTGGATGAGCCACTCCCTTTAATAATCTTCATGAATATGATTTTCTAATTTCCCTACTACATCTTTGAACCTCTGATTGTATTCCCATGCAGATTCACCATCTCACTATTTTATCCTCCGCAACTCTGAAAGTGTTTGTTGCTCTGATTGCAGTAATCAGAACTCTGCAATGAACCTATATCTTACTTGAACGAATGTGAAGGCTTGCCCTTGAATTTCTAGTTCAATAGCCTTCATATATCGTCTGAGAGCTCAACCCCTCAGAGTGGTCTGGAACTCAACCAACTTATTTGCATCTGGAGTCCCTCGCGACCTCTAGATAGCTTCAGACATAAACCAATGGTTTTCAACATCTTCATCTCCCTTTCCCCAAAAGTCAGGGTATCAGGTAAGGGACCTTGCAATTTACGTTTTCATAACTAAACTTGTAGACCCTAATAGAAAAAATCCACGAGGTCCTGGTTGTGATATGATGGTAGAACTGACCACACTTCCACTACTAATGTTGACTAAAGTTGTAGAACTAGAAATACTTAAAGGATTTTGAAAAATGGATGTTACAGATGAAGGAACTAAATAAATTTCCAATTTTTTAGACGACGTTGGGGGAATAGGAGATTCAGGGATGGTTCGTTGTCCTCCAGAATAGATTTCTTTGATCTGGGGGGTCTCATTCTCCTATAATGTTGTATTCAATTCTTGATGCATACTAGTATCTTCTGGAGTAACAGGTTTGGCTTCTTCCACAACTCCTTCTGAGGTCCGAGATGAATCTTCTTCATTAGTTGTGGAACCTACTCTTACTTCTTCATTTGCCTCCTCTCATCATTCTTCCTCTTGTCTGCTACCTCAAGAATATTCACCTCTCATACCACTTCTCTCTTTCAACCACTGAATGGCCAATCTTCCTCGTGGTTGAAACTTCCACAAATCTTCTAGATTTTCTTCACTACCGGCAATTGATTCGATCTCGTTTGTCGCTTGCACTCTTCTCTTGTCATCTCCCCGTACCTCAAAGAAAAATTATTGTTATCTTAACTCATGACCCCTTTCGGAAATCACCTTCCCCCGAGCGTAAGTGTTTAAGCTGCCATGTCACCTGAAGGAGCAGGTAACATCCCTTCTTCTACCAGAAATATCTTGATTCATAAGGAAATCTCCTGAAACAGCCTGCCTCTAGCTCCTTCTCTGAATACAACTTCGTCTTTTGAAAAATCCTGGTGGTTTTCTGCAGCAAATTCAATAATATACCCTTCAAGAGTATTTTGCACCCATAAATCTACAACTCACAGGATTTGGTGATCTAGGCGATGAAGAGATGCTAGAATTACAAAAGTCCATTTATAGACTTTATTAACCCGATCTTTAAACTTTGGGGCTTCTTCTAGTCGATCCAACCACTAGAACATCTCTTCGGGAAATTTAACCCAAAAAATTGATCACTACTAGGTTTTGAATGAAACACAGTATCTTTCACAACCCTAAAACTCTTTTTTCACAACTAGACCTCCTTCCTTATAAAAACATCACACTTCCTTTCCCACCAGTTCTCAATGTCATACTTGTAGATCTGGTGAGGCATCCTCTAAAAAATCCTTCTAAATATCGGTCCCAGTAACAAAACCATTTGTTGGCACAAAATCGAGACCAGGGTTCTTGGCAATTACCAACAAAAATATCCCACTGTAGTCTAGAAAGGATGACATTTTCAACCTTTCTCAAGGGAAGGAGGTCTCACTCAAAGCGTAGACGAGACTTGTTCGATTTAGGTAGTTATAGGGAATACATCATTAGATCTATTTCCACAGTACTCAAATCCATAATTTAACCATTGAAATCAAGTTGTGGAAATATTCAGATAATAATTGGAAACATATAAGTAAATACATAGAGGAACTACAGATCCATTCATATAAGAAACCTACAACCATAAAATAAATTTTTGAGGCCCCAAATCACATCATTTTATTAACTGCAGCAGTACAAAAATACTTCATACACTTGGATCTAACAGATCGCTTCTCAAAATACACAAACCTTCAATACATTGTCTCTCCCATTGAGATCCATCTCTTACACCTTAAGATGATACTTGTGCAAAATGCATTACACACTCAATATGCCATACATGCTTAGCAATGACTGTAGCAACAAGAGTCATAACAACACTGACAACAATAACAACATCAAGCCTTTTTCCTTTACATCTCTATTTTATTTATACTTGTGTGTCCTTGACAAAGTCGATTAACTAAATCAAAGCCTCTTATGTCCGCTCCGAGTATTTCTTTTTTCCACCCCCAGTATTTTCACCTTCCATGGATTTCTAAGATTCGAGTTGTCGTGCGACTTGTTTGACTTTGTATGTCACTTGCTTTATCCTTATCAATTTATAAAAAACGAAGCGCCCAACACCAACACCTAGGTTCGGTATTTCATTTATTCCTCCAAGGGTTTGTGAAACTTGGATAAATCCTTGGGATGACCTATTAGGGTAGAACCCACTAGTATTAGGGTACGATAGACTTACCAGGGAAAGGACCTACTAGGGAAGAGCCTAGACCTAGACGATCTAGGAAAGAACACTACGAAGGAAACTACCTAGGAGAATACATTGGGTAATAACTTGGAGAAGAACTACATTCCATCGTTGGACTCAGTCTATTAGTATAAAAGAATATGACCACCCCCTATAACATGGATAGCAGAGACAGTAGTCGGGGTTGGAAAATAAATTGTTGCTTATGTTGATCCAGTAATAGAGGGAGAGAGACGTGCATGAACGAGGATCCTTGCATTTTGTTCCAATCCATCGGACTGCCTTAACATTAGCATACCACAACATTAGCATACCACCTAGAAGATAGCTCACGATTGTGCTCCTGCCAATTTTGTAGAGCCTCTTTCTAATCAGTATCAAAGGAACATATACTCCTCCATCTAATAGTCCCATCTGCAGTGGGGTTCACATACTCATCCCTCATACATGTTTTCATATTATAAAGTTTCTCTACCATGGATGCTTCAAAGGAATTATCTGCAGGCTCTGTGTAACGAGGGTCTTGGTATGGATCAAGGGGTTGTACCACTTGAGTGTCATTGACATCAAAATACATTCGCCTCTCTTCAAATTAATGATCACATCGTTGTCAAATTCCCATACAATCCCCAACCCAACAAAGCTGGGCACAAATCTTTTTCATCCATTATCTTGATTACTTAAAAATCTGCAACTCTATTTACCCTAACAAGAGAAAAGAAACTTCTACATTCTCCAACCTTCCAATAGGGAAAAGTATGTATTGGTTGGCCAATCACAATTGGATCTGTGAGTAAACTAACCTACCCCATCATCTCCCATGATTTTTTAGGAAATATATTAACATCAGATCCCAAATATAACATAACATCCTTGACCTCATAATCTGCAATATGAGCATCCAATTTGAATTCTCATCATGTATGAACTTTCCTCTTATTCCCTACCCTCTTAGTATGCCTTTAAGGAAGGGGGGCACTAATAGGAGGTAGGTAATCCTCAGATTCTTCAATAAATCGTTTAAATGAGGTCCATAACCTCCTAGTTATATGTTCATCGTCCAATACCCTAACAAATGCCTTAAACAGATCGTGGATAACTTCCATATAACCTTCCTCACTACAATGTATTGGTTTCATTTTGCAACTCGTGTCTCCCTTTCTTTATAGGCCTCGGGATGGGGCTAGATGTCCTTTAAAAGAAGAATTCAAATTTAAGATGCATCTATACAACTTTAATTGTACTTTTTCCTTTTCTTTTAACATTAAACATACATAAGTGATATATAAATGGACTTGTAATAATGCATAGTTTTATGTGATGCAATTAACTAGCTAGTTAAACCATATAATTATGATGTAAATCACCATTAACAAAGTGGTGAAAAGTTAGTTAGATAACCTCACCTTAAAATATAGTAATATCTAAATTAAAATAGAACAATCTCTAATAATACTTATTTAGCATTATATCTATAATTAAGGGATGAAATATCTATTTTTAAGTATGAATTTTTTGAAATAAAATTATAATATCAAAGTTAAGATTCTAATAGTTTTGTTTTAAAAATATAAAATATATTTTGAAATAAAATTTAGTTAAATTACAAAGAATTAATTATATTTTATTTTATTAAGAATTTAATATAAATAATTGATATCATATATAAACTTTAATGAATTTGATGAAATAGAAAAGTGGACATAATGGTTAAGAATATGTTTTTTTTTTACATGTTCAAATCCAAAGGAGTAGACTTTAAGAGTAAATTATTCTTATAAACATTTTGTTTTGATTTATCATTATTGAATATTATAATGTATATAATTGATTTTCATATAAAAGATTCCATACCAAATTTTACAAGGTAGTTTAAATGCATTTTAAATTGTGAAATGATATAATGCATTCCCAATTTGTATATAACACCAATGGCAAAAGCTAATAAAAAATTTACATACTAAAATATGAATAACTTAATTATAAATATTACATACTAAAATATTAATAACAAAAAATATTGTAATATGAGCCATAAGTGAAATGTTTCAATATCC